>CAWVNZ010001890.1:0-113957 GCA_963930735.1 Dioctria linearis | reverse complement strand
ATTTGCGACAGTAGAAAATTATTTTTTGAATAATTTACTATAGAAAAGGCAATCCCTGGTGTAATTAAAATTTGCGACAGTAAAAAATTATTTTTTGAATAATTTACTATAGAAAAGCCAATCCCTGGCGTAATTAAAATTTGCGACAGTATAAAATTATTTTTTGAATAATTTACTATAGAAAAGGCAATCCCTGGCGTATTTAAAATTTGCGACAGTATAAAATTATTTTTTGAATAATTTACTATAGAAAAGGCAATCCCTGGCGCACTTAAAATTTGCGACAGTTGAAAATTATTTTTTGAATAATTTACTATAGAAAAGGCAATCCCTGGCGCAATTAAAATTTGCGACAGTAAAAAATTATTTTTTGAATAATTTACTATAGAAAAGGCAATCCCTGGCGTAATTAAAATTTGCGACAGTATAAAATTATTTTTTGAATAATTTACTATAGAAAAGGCAATCCCTGGCGCAATTACAATTTGCGACAGTTGAAAATTATTTTTTGAATAATTTACTATAGAAAAGGCAATCCCTGGCGCAATTAACATTGCGACAGTAAAAAATTATTTTTTGCAAAATTTACTATAGAAAAGGCAATCCCTGGCGCACTTAAAATTTGCGACAGTTAAAAATTATTTTTTGAATAATTTACTATAGAAAAGGCAATCCCTGGCGTAATTAAAATTTGCGACAGTTGAAAATTATTTTTTGAATAATTTACTATAGAAAAGCAATCCCTGGCGTATTTAAAATTTGCGACAGTAGAAAATTATTTTTTGAATAATTTACTGTAGAAAAGGAAATCCCTGGCGCAATTAAAACTTGCGATAGTAAAAAATTATTTTTTGAATAATTTACTATAGAAAAGGCAATCCCTGGCGTAATTAAAATTTGCGACAGTAAAAAATTATTTTTTGCAAATTTACTATAGAAAAGGCAATCCCTGGCGCACTTAAAATTTGCGACAGTAAAAAATTATTTTTTGAATAATTTACTATAGAAAAGGGAATTCCTGGCGTAGTTAAAATTTGCGACAGTAGAAAATTATTTTTTGAATAATTTACTATAGAAAAGGCAATCCCTGGGATATTTAAAATTTGCGACAGTAGAAAATTATTTTTTGAATAATTTACTATAGAATAGGCAATCCCTGGCGTAATTACAATTTGCGACAGTAAAAAATTATTTTTTGAATAATTTACTATAGAAAAGGCAATCCCTGGCGCACTTAAAATTTGCGACAGTAAAAAATTATTTTTTGAATAATTTACTATAGAAAAGGCAATCCCTGGCGTAATTAAAATTTGCGACAGTAGAAAATTATTTTTTGAATAATTTACTATAGAAAAGGCAATCCCTGGCGCAATTAAAATTTGCGACAGTATAAAATTATTTTTTGAATAATCTACTATAGAAAAGGCAATCCCTGGCGTAATTAAAATTTGCGACAGTAGAAAATTATTTTTTGAATAATTTACTATAGAAAAGGCAATCCCTGGCGTATTTAAAATTTGCGACAGTATAAAATTAATTTTTGAAAAAGTTACTATATAAAAGGCAATTCCTGGCGTAATTAAAATTTGCGACAGTAGAAAATTATTTTTTGAATAATTTACTGTAGAAAAGGCAATCCCTGGCGCAATTAAAACTTGCGATAGTAAAAAATTATTTTTTGAATAATTTACTATAGAAAAGGCAATCCCTGGCGTAATTAAAATTTGCGACAGTTGAAAATTATTTTTTGAATAATTTACTATAGAAAAGGCAATCCCTGGCGCAATTAAAATTTGCGACAGTAATAAATTATTATTTGAATAATTTACTATAGAAAAGGCAATCCCTGGCGTAATTAAAATTTGCGACAGTATAAAATTATTTTTTGAATAATTTACTATATAAAAGGCAATCCCTGGCGTAATTAAAATTTGCGACAGTAGAAAATTATTTTTTGAATAATTTACTGTAGAAAAGGCAATCCCTGGCGCAATTAAAACTTGCGATAGTAAAAAATTATTTTTTGAATAATTTACTATAGAAAAGGCAATCCATGGCGTAATTAAAATTTGCGACAGTTGAAAATTATTTTTTGAATAATTTACTATAGAAAAGGCAATCCTGGCGTAATTAAAATTTGCGACAGTTGAAAATTATTTTTTGAATAATTTACTATAGAAAAGGCAATCCCTGGCGTAATTAAAATTTGCGACAGTTGAAAATTATTTTTTGAATAATTTACTGTAGAAAAGGCAATCCCTGGCGCAATTAGAACTTGCTATAGTAAAAAATTATTTTTTGAATAATTTACTATAGAAAAGCAATCCCTGGCGCACTTAAAATTTGCGACAGTAGAAAATTATTTTTTGAATAATTTACTATAGAAAAGGCAATCCCTGGCGCACTTAAAATTTGCGACAGTAAAAAAATATTTTTTGAATAATTTACTATAGAAAAGGCAATCCCTGGCGCAATTACAATTTGCGACAGTTGAAAATTATTTTTTGAATAATTTACTATAGAAAAGGCAATCCCTGGCGAAATTAAAACTTGCGACAGTAAAAAATTATTTGTTGCAAAATTTACTATAGAAAAGGCAATCCCTGGCGCACTTAAAATTTGCGACAGTAAAAAATTATTTTTTGAATAATTTACTGTAGAAAAGGCAATCCCTGGCGTAATTAAAATTTGCGACAGTTGAAAATTATTTTTTGAATAATTTACTATAGAAAAGGCAATCCCTGGCGTATTTAAAATTTGCGACAGTAGAAAATTATTTTTTGAATAATTTACTATAGAAAAGGCAATCCCTGGCGTAATTAAAATTTGCGACAGTAGAAAATTATGTTTTGAATAATTTACTATAGAAAAGGCAATCCCTGGCGCAATTAAAATTTGCGACAGTAGAAAATTATTTTTTGAATAATTTACTATAGAAAAGGCAATCCCTGGCGCACTTAAAATTTGCGACAGTAAAAAATTATTTTTTGAATAATTTTCCATAGAAAAGGCAATCCCTGGCGCAATTACAATTTGCGACAGTTGAAAATTATTTTTTGAATAATTTACTATAGAAAAGCCAATCCCTGGCGTAATTAAAATTTGCGACAGTATAAAATTATTTTGTGAATAATTTACTATAGAAAAGGCAATCCCTGGCGTATTTAAAATTTGCGACAGTATAAAATTATTTTTTGAAAAATTTAATATAGAAAAGGCAATCCCTGGCGCACTTAAAATTTGCGACAGTAAAAAATTATTTTTTGAATAATTTACCATAGAAAAGGCAATCCCTGGCGCAATTACAATTTGCGACAGTTGAAAATTATTTTTTGAATAATTTACTATAGAAAAGGCAATCCCTGGCGCAATTAAAATTTGCGACAGTAAAAAATTATTTTTTGCAAAATTTACTATAGAAAAGGCAATCCCTGGCGCACTTAAAATTTGCGACAGTAAAAAATTATTTTTTGAATAATTTACTATAGAAAAGGCAATCCCTGGCGTAATTAAAATTTGCGACAGTTGAAAATTATTTTTTGAATAATTTACTATAGAAAAGGCAATCCCTGGCGTATTTAAAATTTGCGACAGTAGAAAATTATTTTTTGAATAATTTACTGTAGAAAAGGAAATCTCTGGCGCAATTAAAACTTGCGATAGTAAAAAATTATTTTTTGAATAATTTACTATAGAAAAGGCAATCCCTGGCGTAATTAAAATTTGCGACAGTAAAAAATTATTTTTTGCAAAATTTACTATAGAAAAGGCAATCCCTGGCGCACTTAAAATTTGCGACAGTAAAAAATTATTTTTTGAATAATTTACTATAGAAAAGGCAATTCCTGGCGTAGTTAAAATTTGCGACAGTCGAAAATTATTTTTTGAATAATTTACTATAGAAAAGGCAATCCCTGGGATATTTAAAATTTGCGACAGTAGAAAATTATTTTTTGAATAATTTACTATAGAAAAGGCAATCCCTGGCGTAATTAAAATTTGCGACAGTAAAAAATTATTTTTTGAATAATTTACTATAGAAAAGGCAATCCCTGGCGCACTTAAAATTTGCGACAGTAAAAAATTATTTTTTGAATAATTTACTATAGAAAAGGCAATCCCTGTCGTAATTAAAATTTGCGACAGTAGAAAATTATTTTTTGAATAATTTACTATAGAAAATGCAATCCCTGGCGCAATTAAAATTTGCGACAGTATAAAATTATTTTTTGAATAATTTACTATAGAAAAGGCAATCCCTGGCGTAATTAAAATTTGCGACAGTATAAAATTATTTTTTGAATAATTTACTATAGAAAAGGCAATCCCTGGCGCACTTAAAATTTGCGAGAGTAGAAAATTATTTTTTGAATAATTTACTATAGAAAAGGCAATCCCTGGCGCAATTAAAATTTGCGACAGTAGAAAATTATTTTTTGAATAATTTACTATAGTAAAGGCAATCCCTGGCGTATTTAAAATTTGCGACAGTATAAAATTATTTTTTGAATAATTTACTATAGAAAAGGCAATCCCTGGCGCACTTAAAATTTGCGTCAGTAGAAAATTATTTTTTGAATAATTTACTATAGAAAAGGAAATCCCTGGCGCAATTAAAATTTGCGACAGTAGAAAATTATTTTTTGAATAATTTACTATAGAAAAGGCAATCCCTGGCGTAATTAAAATTTGCGACAGTTGAAAATTATTTTTTGAATAATTTACTATAGTAAAGCAATCCCTGGCGTAATTAAAATTTGCGACAGTATAAAATTATTTTTTGAATAATTTACTATAGAAAGGCAATCCCTGGCGCACTTAAAATTTGCGACAGTAAAAAATTATTTTTTGAATAATTTACTATAGAAAAGGCAATCCCTGGCGCACTTAAAATTTGCGACAGAAAAAAATTATTTTTTGAATAATTTACTATAGAAAAGGCAATCCCTGGGATATTTAAAATTTGCGACAGTAAAAAATTATTTTTTGAATAATTTACTATAGAAAAGGCAATCCCTGGCGTAATTAAAATTTGCGACAGTAAAAAATTATTTTTTGAATAATTTACTATAGAAAAGGCAATCCCTGGCGTAATTAAAATTTGCGACAGTTGAAAATTATTTTTTGAATAATTTACTATAGAAAAGGCAATCCCAGGCGTATTTAAAATTTGCGACAGTATAAAATTATTTTTTGAAAAATTTACTATAGAAAAGGCAATCCCTGGCGCACTTAAAATTTGCGACAGTAAAAAATTATTTTTTGAATAATTTACTATAGAAAAGCAATCCCTGGCGCAATTAAAATTTGCGACAGTAGAAAATTACTTTTTGAATAATTTAGTATAGAAAAGGCAATCCCTGGCGTAATTAAAATTTGCGACTGTAAAAAATTATTTTTGCAAATTTACTATAGAAAAGGCAATCCCTGGCGCACTTAAAATTTGCGACAGTAAAAAATTATTTTTTGAATAATTTACTATAGAAAAGGTAATCCCTGGCGTAATTAAAATTTGCGACAGTATAAAATTATTTTTTGAATAATTTACTATAGAAAAGGCAATCCCTGGCGCACCTAAAATTTGCGACAGCAGAAAATTATTTTTTGAATATTTTAATATAGAAAAGGCAATCCCTGGCGCAATTAAAATTTGCGACAGTAGAAAATTATTTTTTGAATAATTTACTATAGAAAAGGCAATCCCTGGCGTAATTAAAATTTGCGACAGTAGAAAATTATTTTTTGAATAATTTACTATAGAAAAGGCAATCCCTGGCGTAATTAAAATTTGCGACAGTATAAAATTATTTTTTGAATAATTTACTATAGAAAAGGCAATCTCTGGCGCAATTAAAATTTGCGACAGTTGAAAATTATTTTTTGAATAATTTACTATAGAAAAGGCAATCCCTGGCGTAATTAAAATTTGCGACAGTAAAAAATTATTTTTTGAATAATTTACTATAGAAAAGGCAATCCCTGGGATATTTAAAATTTGCGACAGTAAAAAATTATTTTTTGAATAATTTACTATAGAAAAGGCAATCCCTGGCGTAATTAAAATTTGCGACAGTAAAAAATTATTTTTTGAATAATTTACTATAGAAAAGCCAATCCCTGGCGTAATTAAAATTTGCGACAGTAGAAAATTATTTCTTGAATAATTTACTATAGAAAAGGCAATCCCTGGCGCACTTAAAATTTGCGACAGTAAAAAATTATTTTTTGAATAATTTACTATAGAAAAGGCAATCCCCGGCGTAATTAAAATTTGCGACAGTAGAAAATTATTTTTTGAATAATTTACTATAGAAAAGGCAATCCCTGGCGCACTTAAAATTTGCGACAGTAGAAAATTATTTTTTGAATAATTTACTATAGAAAAGGCAATCCCTGGCGTAATTAAAATTTGCGACAGTAAAAAATTATTTTTTGAATAATTTACTATAGAAAAGGCAATCCCTGGCGCACTTAAAATTTGCGACAGTAAAAAATTATTTTTTGAATAATTTACTACAGAAAAGGCAATCCCTGGCGCACTTAAAATTTGCGACAGTAAAAAATTATTTTTTGCAAAATTTACTATAGAAAAGGCAATCCCTGGCGCACTTAAAATTTGCGACAGTAAAAAATTATTTTTTAAATAATTTACTATAGAAAAGGCAATCCCTGCCGTAATTAAAATTTGCGACAGTTGAAAATTATTTTTTGAATAATTTACTATAGAAAAGGCAAACCCTGGCACAATTAAAATTTGCGACAGTAAAAAATTATTTTTTGCAAAATTTACTATAGAAAAGGCAATCCCTGGCGTAATTAAAATTTGCGACAGTATAAAATTATTTTTTGAATAATTTACTATAGAAAAGGCAATCCCTGGCGCACTTAAAATTTTCGACAGTAAAAAATTATTTTTTGAATAATTTACTATAGAAAAGGAAATCCCTGGCGCAATTAAAATTTGCGACAGTAGAAAATTATTTTTTGAATAATTTACTATAGAAAAGGCAATCCCTGGCGTAATTAAAATTTGCGACAGTAAAAAATTATTTTTTGAATAATTTACTATAGAAAAGGCAATCCCTGGCGCACTTAAAATTTGCGACAGTAAAAAATTATTCAATTTACTATAGAAAAGGCAATCCCTGGCGTAATTAAAATTTGCGACAGTATAAAATTATTTTTTGAATAATTTACTATAGAAAAGGCAATCCCTGGCGTAATTAAAATTTTCGACAGTAAAAAATTAATATTTTGAAAAATTTACTGTAGAAAACGCAATCCCTGGCGCAATTAAATTTGTGACAGTAGAAAATTATTTTTTGAATAATTTACTGTAGAAAAGGCAATCCCTGGCGCAATTAAAATTTGCGACAGTAGAAAATTATTTTTTGAAAAATTTACTGTAGAAAAGGCAATCCCTGGCGCAGTTAAAATTTGCGACAGTAGAAAATTATTTTTTGAATAATTTACTATAGAAAAGGCAATCCCTGGCGCACTTAAAATTTGCGACAGTAAAAAATTATTTTGTGAGAAATTTACTATAGAAAAGGCAATCCCTGGGATATTTAAAATTTGCGACAGTAGAAAATTATTTTTTGAATAATTTACTATAGAAAAGGCAATCCCTGGCGTAATTAAAATTTGCGACAGTAGAAAATTATTTTTTGAATAATTTACTATAGAAAAGGCAATCCCTGGCGCACTTAAAATTTGCGACAGTAAAAAAATTATTTTTTGAATAATTTACTATAGAAAAGGCAATCTCTGGCGTAATTAAAATTTGCGACAGTAAAAAATTATTTTTTGAATAACTTACTATAGAAAAGGCAATCCCTGGCGCAATTAAAATTTGCGACAGTTGAAAATTATTTTTTGAATAATTTACTATAGAAAAGGCAATCCCTGGCGTAATTAAAATTTGCGACAGTAAAAAATTATTTTTTGAATAATTTACTATAGAAAAGGCAATCCCTGGGATATTTAAAATTTGCGACAGTAAAAAATTATTTTTTGAATAATTTACTATAGAAAAGGCAATCCCTGGCCTAATTAAAATTTGCGACAGTAAAAAATTATATTTTGAATAATTTACTATAGAAAAGACTATCCCTGGCGTAATTAAAATTTGCGACAGTAGAAAATTATTTTTTGAATAATTTACTATAGAAAAAGGCAATCCCTGGCGCTCTTAAAATTTGCGACAGTAAAAATTATTTTTTGAATAATTTACTATAGAAAAGGCAATCCCTGGCGCACTTAAAATTTGCGACAGTAAAAAATTATTTTTTGAATAATTTACTATAGAAAAGGCAATCCCTGGCGCAATTAAAATTTGCGACAGTAGAAAATTATTTTTTGAATAATTTTACTATAGAAAACACAATCCCTGGCGCACTTAAAATTTGCGACAGTAAAAAATTATTTTGTGAGAAATTTACTATAGAAAAGGCAATCCCTGGGATATTTAAAATTTGCGACAGTAGAAAATTATTTTTTGAATAATTTACTATAGAAAAGGCAATCCCTGGCGAAATTAAAATTTGCGACAGTAAAAAATTATTTTTTGAATAATTTACTATAGAAAAGGCAATCCCTAGCGCACTTGAAATTTGCGACAGTAAAAAATTATTTTTTGACTAATTTACTATAGAAAAGGCAATCCCTGGCGCACTTAAAATTTGCGACAGTAAAAAATTATTTTTTTGAATAATTTACTATAGAAAAAGGCAATCCCTGGCGCACTTAAAATTTGCGACAGTAAAAAATTATTTTGTGAGAAATTTACTATAGAAGAGGCAATCCCTGGGATATTTAAAATTTGCGACAGTAGAAAATTATTTTTTGAATAATTTACTATAGAAAAGGCAATCCCTGCCGTAATTAAAATTTGCGACAGTAGAAAATTATTTTTTGAATAATTTACTATAGAAAAGGCAATCCCTGGCGCAATTAAATTTGCGACAGTAGAAAATTATTTTTTGAATAATTTACTATAGAAAAGGCAATCCCTGGCGTAATTAAAATTTGCGACAGTAAAAAATTATTTTTTGAATAATTTACTATAGAAAAGGCAATCCCTGGCGCACTTAAATTTGCGACAGTAAAAAATTATTTTTTGAATAATTTACTATAGAAAAGGCAATCCCTGGCGCACTTAAAATTTGTGACAGTAAAAAATTATTTTTTGCAAAATTTACTATAGAAAAGGCAATCCCTGGCGCACTTAAAATTTGCGACAGTAAAAAATTATTTTTTGAATAATTTACTATAGAAAAGGCAATCCCTGGCGCACTTAAAATTTGTGACAGTAAAAAATTATTTTTTGCAAAATTTACTATAGAAAAGGCAATCCTGGCGCACTTAAAATTTGCGACAGTAAAAAATTATTTTTTGAATAATTTACTATAGAAAAGGCAATCCCTGGCGTAATTAAAATTTGCGACAGTTGAAAATTATTTTTTGAATAATTTACTATAGAAAAGGCAATCCCTGGCGCAATTAAAATTTGCGACAGTAAAAAATTATTTTTTGCAAAATTTACAATAGAAAAGGCAATCCCTGGCGTAATTATAATTTGCGACAGTATAAAATTATTTTTTGAATAATTTACTATAGAAAAGGCAATCCCTGGCGCACTTAAAATTTTCGACAGTAAAAAATTATTTTTTGAATAATTTACTATAGAAAAGGCAATCCCTGGCGCAATTAAAATTTGCGACAGTAGAAAATTATTTTTTGAATAATTTACTATAGAAAAGGCAATCCCTGGCGCAATTAAAATTTGCGACAGTAGAAAATTATTTTTTGAATAATTTACTATAGAAAAGGCCATCCTGGCGTAATTAAATTTGCGACAGTAAAAAATTATTTTTGAATAATTTACTATAGAAAAGGCAATCCCTGGCGCACTTAAAATGTTCGACAGTAGAAAATTATTTTTTGAATAATTTACTATAGAAAAGGCAATCCTGGCGCAATTATAATTTGCGACAGTAAAAAATTATTTTTTGCAAAATTTAAAATGTAAAAAATTATTTTTTGCAAAATTTACTATAGAAAAGGCAATCCCTGGCGCACTTAAAATTTGCGACAGTAAAAAATTATTTTTTGAATAATTTACTATAGAAAAGGCAATCCCTGGCGTAATTAAAATTTGCGACAGTAGAAAATTATTTTTTGAATAATTTACTATAGAAAAGGCAATCCCTGGCGCAATTAAAATTTGCGACAGTAGAAAATTATTTTTTGAATAATTTACTATAGAAAAGGCAATCCTTGGCGTAATTAAAATTTGCGACAGTAAAAAATTATTTTTTGAATAATTTACTATAGAAAAGGCAATCCCTGGCGCACTTAAAATATGCGACAGTAAAAAATTATTTTTTGAATAATTTACTATAGAAAAGGCAATCCCTGGCGCACTTAAAATTTGTGACAGTAAAAAATTATTTTTTGCAAAATTTACTATAGAAAAGGCAATCCCTGGCGCACTTAAAATTTGCGACAGTAAAAAATTATTTTTTGAATAATTTACTATAGAAAAGGCAATCCCTGGCGTAATTAAAATTTGCGACAGCTGAAAATTATTTTTTGAATAATTTACTATAGAAAAGGCAATCCGTGGCGCAATTAAAATTTGCGACAGTAAAAAATTATTTTTTGCAAAATTTACAATAGAAAAGGCAATCCCTGCCGTAATTAAAATTTGCGACAGTATAAAATTATTTTTTGAATAATTTACTATAGAAAAGGCAATCCCTGGCGTAATTAAAATTTGCGACAGTAGAAAATTATTTTTTGAATAATTTACTGTAGAAAAGGCAATCCCTGGCGCAATTAAAACTTGCGATAGTAAAAAATTATTTTTTGAATAATTTACTATAGAAAAGGCAATCCATGGCGTAATTAAAATTTGCGACAGTTGAAAATTATTTTTTGAATAATTTACTATAGAAAAGGCAATCCCTGGCGTAATTAAAATTTGCGACAGTTGAAAATTATTTTTTGAATAATTTACTATAGAAAAGGCAATCCCTGGCGTAATTAAAATTTGCGACAGTTGAAAATTATTTTTTGAATAATTTACTGTAGAAAAGGCAATCCCTGGCGCAATTAGAACTTGCGATAGTAAAAAATTATTTTTTGAATAATTTACTATAGAAAAGCAATCCCTGGCGCACTTAAAATTTGCGACAGTAGAAAATTATTTTTTGAATAATTTACTATAGAAAAGGCAATCCCTGGCGCACTTAAAATTTGCGACAGTAAAAAAATATTTTTTGAATAATTTACTATAGAAAAGGCAATCCCTGGCGCAATTACAATTTGCGACAGTTGAAAATTATTTTTTGAATAATTTACTATAGAAAAGGCAATCCCTGGCGAAATTAAAATTTGCGACAGTAAAAAATTATTTGTTGCAAAATTTACTATAGAAAAGGCAATCCCTGGCGCACTTAAAATTTGCGACAGTAAAAAATTATTTTTTGAATAATTTACTGTAGAAAGGCAATCCCTGGCGTAATTAAAATTTGCGACAGTTGAAAATTATTTTTTGAATAATTTACTATAGAAAAGGCAATCCCTGGCGTATTTAAAATTTGCGACAGTAGAAAATTATTTTTTGAATAATTTACTATAGAAAAGGCAATCCCTGGCGTAATTAAAATTTGCGACAGTAGAAAATTATGTTTTGAATAATTTACTATAGAAAAGGCAATCCCTGGCGCAATTAAAATTTGCGACAGTAGAAAATTATTTTTTGAATAATTTACTATAGAAAAGGCAATCCCTGGTGTAATTAACAGTAAAAAATTATTTTTTGAATAATTTACTATAGAAAAGCCAATCCCTGGCGTAATTAAAATTTGCGACAGTATAAAATTATTTTGTGAATAATTTACTATAGAAAAGGCAATCCCTGGCGTATTTAAAATTTGCGACAGTATAAAATTATTTTTTGAAAAATTTACTATAGAAAAGGCAATCCCTGGCGCACTTAAAATTTGCGACAGTAAAAAATTATTTTTTGAATAATTTACCATAGAAAAGGCAATCCCTGGCGCAATTACAATTTGCGACAGTTGAAAATTATTTTTTGAATAATTTACTATAGAAAAGGCAATCCCTGGCGCAATTAAAATTTGCGACAGTAAAAAATTATTTTTTGCAAAATTTACTATAGAAAAGGCAATCCCTGGCGCACTTAAAATTTGCGACAGTAAAAAATTATTTTTTGAATAATTTACTATAGAAAAGGCAATCCCTGGCGTAATTAAAATTTGCGACAGTTGAAAATTATTTTTTGAATAATTTACTATAGAAAAGGCAATCCCTGTCGTATTTAAAATTTGCGACAGTAGAAAATTATTTTTTGAATAATTTACTGTAGAAAAGGAAATCTCTGGCGCAATTAAAACTTGCGATAGTAAAAAATTATTTTTTGAATAATTTACTATAGAAAAGGCAATCCCTGGCGTAATTAAAATTTGCGACAGTAAAAAATTATTTTTTGCAAAATTTACTATAGAAAAGGCAATCCCTGGCGCACTTAAAATTTGCGACAGTAAAAAATTATTTTTTGAATAATTTACTATAGAAAAGGCAATTCCTGGCGTAGTTAAAATTTGCGACAGTCGAAAATTATTTTTTGAATAATTTACTATAGAAAAGGCAATCCCTGGGATATTTAAAATTTGCGACAGTAGAAAATTATTTTTTGAATAATTTACTATAGAAAAGGCAATCCCTGGCGTAATTAAAATTTGCGACAGTAAAAAATTATTTTTTGAATAATTTACTATAGAAAAGGCAATCCCTGGCGCACTTAAAATTTGCGACAGTAAAAAATTATTTTTTGAATAATTTACTATAGAAAAGGCAATCCCTGTCGTAATTAAAATTTGCGACAGTAGAAAATTATTTTTTGAATAATTTACTATAGAAAATGCAATCCCTGGCGCAATTAAAATTTGCGACAGTATAAAATTATTTTTTGAATAATTTACTATAGAAAAGGCAATCCCTGGCGTAATTAAAATTTGCGACAGTATAAAATTATTTTTTGAATAATTTACTATAGAAAAGGCAATCCCTGGCGCACTTAAAATTTGCGAGAGTAGAAAATTATTTTTTGAATAATTTACTATAGAAAAGGCAATCCCTGGCGCAATTAAAATTTGCGACAGTAGAAAATTATTTTTTGAATAATTTACTATAGTAAAGGCAATCCCTGGCGTATTTAAAATTTGCGACAGTATAAAATTATTTTTTGAATAATTTACTATAGAAAAGGCAATCCCTGGCGCACTTAAAATTTGCGTCAGTAGAAAATTATTTTTTGAATAATTTACTATAGAAAAGGAAATCCCTGGCGCAATTAAAATTTGCGACAGTAGAAAATTATTTTTTGAATAATTTACTATAGAAAAGGCAATCCCTGGCGTAATTAAAATTTGCGACAGTTGAAAATTATTTTTTGAATAATTTACTATAGTAAAGCAATCCCTGGCGTAATTAAAATTTGCGACAGTATAAAATTATTTTTTGAATAATTTACTATAGAAAGGCAATCCCTGGCGCACTTAAAATTTGCGACAGTAAAAAATTATTTTTTGAATAATTTACTATAGAAAAGGCAATCCCTGGCGCACTTAAAATTTGCGACAGAAAAAAATTATTTTTTGAATAATTTACTATAGAAAAGGCAATCCCTGGGATATTTAAAATTTGCGACAGTAAAAAATTATTTTTTGAATAATTTACTATAGAAAAGGCAATCCCTGGCGTAATTAAAATTTGCGACAGTAAAAAATTATTTTTTGAATAATTTACTATAGAAAAGGCAATCCCTGGCGTAATTAAAATTTGCGACAGTTGAAAATTATTTTTTGAATAATTTACTATAGAAAAGGCAATCCCTGGCGTATTTAAAATTTGCGACAGTATAAAATTATTTTTTGAAAAATTTACTATAGAAAAGGCAATCCCTGGCGCACTTAAAATTTGCGACAGTAAAAAATTATTTTTTGAATAATTTACTATAGAAAAGGCAATCCCTGGCGCAATTAAAATTTGCGACAGTAGAAAATTACTTTTTGAATAATTTAGTATAGAAAAGGCAATCCCTGGCGTAATTAAAATTTGCGACTGTAAAAAATTATTTTTTGCAAAATTTACTATAGAAAAGGCAATCCCTGGCGCACTTAAAATTTGCGACAGTAAAAAATTATTTTTTGAATAATTTACTATAGAAAAGGTAATCCCTGGCGTAATTAAAATTTGCGACAGTATAAAATTATTTTTTGAATAATTTACTATAGAAAAGGCAATCCCTGGCGCACCTAAAATTTGCGACAGCAGAAAATTATTTTTTGAATATTTTAATATAGAAAAGGCAATCCCTGGCGCAATTAAAATTTGCGACAGTAGAAAATTATTTTTTGAATAATTTACTATAGAAAAGGCAATCCCTGGCGTAATTAAAATTTGCGACAGTAGAAAATTATTTTTTGAATAATTTACTATAGAAAAGGCAATCCCTGGCGTAATTAAAATTTGCGACAGTATAAAATTATTTTTTGAATAATTTACTATAGAAAAGGCAATCTCTGGCGCAATTAAAATTTGCGACAGTTGAAAATTATTTTTTGAATAATTTACTATAGAAAAGGCAATCCCTGGCGTAATTAAAATTTGCGACAGTAAAAAATTATTTTTTGAATAATTTACTATAGAAAAGGCAATCCCTGGGATATTTAAAATTTGCGACAGTAAAAAATTATTTTTTGAATAATTTACTATAGAAAAGGCAATCCCTGGCGTAATTAAAATTTGCGACAGTAAAAAATTATTTTTTGAATAATTTACTATAGAAAAGCCAATCCCTGGCGTAATTAAAATTTGCGACAGTAGAAAATTATTTCTTGAATAATTTACTATAGAAAAGGCAATCCCTGGCGCACTTAAAATTTGCGACAGTAAAAAATTATTTTTTGAATAATTTACTATAGAAAAGGCAATCCCTGGCGTAATTAAAATTTGCGACAGTAGAAAATTATTTTTTGAATAATTTACTATAGAAAAGGCAATCCCTGGCGCACTTAAAATTTGCGACAGTAGAAAATTATTTTTTGAATAATTTACTATAGAAAAGGCAATCCCTGGCGTAATTAAAATTTGCGACAGTAAAAAATTATTTTTTGAATAATTTACTATAGAAAAGGCAATCCCTGGCGCACTTAAAATTTGCGACAGTAAAAAATTATTTTTTGAATAATTTACTACAGAAAAGGCAATCCCTGGCGCACTTAAAATTTGCGACAGTAAAAAATTATTTTTTGCAAAATTTACTATAGAAAAGGCAATCCCTGGCGCACTTAAAATTTGCGACAGTAAAAAATTATTTTTTAAATAATTTACTATAGAAAAGGCAATCCCTGGCGTAATTAAAATTTGCGACAGTTGAAAATTATTTTTTGAATAATTTACTATAGAAAAGGCAAACCCTGGCACAATTAAAATTTGCGACAGTAAAAAATTATTTTTTGCAAAATTTACTATAGAAAAGGCAATCCCTGGCGTAATTAAAATTTGCGACAGTATAAAATTATTTTTTGAATAATTTACTATAGAAAAGGCAATCCCTGGCGCACTTAAAATTTTCGACAGTAAAAAATTATTTTTTGAATAATTTACTATAGAAAAGGAAATCCCTGGCGCAATTAAAATTTGCGACAGTAGAAAATTATTTTTTGAATAATTTACTATAGAAAAGGCAATCCCTGGCGTAATTAAAATTTGCGACAGTAAAAAATTATTTTTTGAATAATTTACTATAGAAAAGGCAATCCCTGGCGCACTTAAAATTTGCGACAGTAAAAAATTATTCAATTTACTATAGAAAAGGCAATCCCTGGCGTAATTAAAATTTGCGACAGTATTAAAATTATTTTTTGAATAATTTACTATAGAAAAGGCAATCCTGGCGTAATTAAAATTTTCGACAGTAAAAAATTAATATTTTGAAAAATTTACTGTAGAAAACGCAATCCCTGGCGCAATTAAATTTGTGACAGTAGAAAATTATTTTTTGAATAATTTACTGTAGAAAAGGCAATCCCTGCGCAATTAAAAATTTGCGACAGTAGAAAATTATTTTTTGAAAAATTTACTGTAGAAAAGGCAATCCCTGGCGTAATTAAAATTTGCGACAGTATAAAATTATTTTTTGAATAATTTTACTATAGAAAAGGCAATCCCTGGCGAAATTAAAATTTGCGACAGTAAAAAATTATTTTTTGAATAATTTACTATAGAAAAGGCAATCCCTAGCGCACTTGGAAATTTGCGACAGTAAAAAATTATTTTTGACTAATTTACTATAGAAAAGGCAAATCCCTGGCGCACTTAAAATTTGCGACAGTAAAAAAATTATTTTTTGAATAATTTACTATAGAAAAGGCAATCCCTGGCGCACTTAAAATTTGCGACAGTAAAAAATTATTTTGTGAGAAATTTACTATAGAAAAGGCAATCCTGGGATATTTAAAATTTGCGACAGTAGAAAATTATTTTTTGAATAATTTACTATAGAAAAGGCAATCCCTGCCGTAATTAAAATTTGCGACAGTAGAAAATTATTTTTTGAATAATTTACTATAGAAAAGGCAATCCCTGGCGCAATTGAAATTTGCGACAGTAGAAAATTAATTTTTTGAATAATTTACTATAGAAAAGGCAATCCCTGGCGTAATTAAAATTTGCGACAGTAAAAAATTATTTTTTGAATAATTTACTATAGAAAAGGCAATCCCTGTCGCACTTAAAATTTGCGACAGTAAAAAATTATTTTTTGAATAATTTACTATAGAAAAGGCAATCCCTGGCGCACTTAAAATTTGTGACAGTAAAAAATTATTTTTTGCAAAATTTACTATAGAAAAGGCAATCCCTGGCGCACTTAAAATTTGCGACAGTAAAAAATTATTTTTTGAATAATTTACTATAGAAAAGGCAATCCCTGGCGCACTTAAATTTGTGACAGTAAAAAATTATTTTTTGCAAAATTTACTATAGAAAAGGCAATCCTGGCGCACTTAAAATTTGCGACAGTAAAAATTATTTTTGAATAATTTACTATAGAAAAGGCAATCCCCTGGCGTAATTAAAATTTGCGACAGTTGAAAATTATTTTTTGAATAATTTACTATAGAAAAGGCAATCCCTGGCGTAATTAAAATTTGCGACAGTAAAAAATTATTTTTTGCAAAATTTACAATAGAAAAGGCAATCCCTGGCGTAATTAAAATTTGCGACAGTATAAAATTATTTTTTGAATAATTTACTATAGAAAAGGCAATCCCTGGCGCACCTTAAAATTTTCGACAGTAAAAAATAATTTTTTGAATAATTTACTATAGAAAAGGCAATCCCTGGCGCAATTAAAATTTGCGACAGTAGAAAAATTATTTTTTGAATAATTTACTATAGAAAAGGCAATCCCTGGCGCAATTAAAATTTGCGACAGTAGAAAATTATTTTTTGAATAATTTAACTATAGAAAAGGCCATCCCTGGCGTAATTAAAATTTGGCGACAGTAAAAAATTATTTTTTGAATAATTTACTATAGAAAGGCAATCCCTGGCGCACTTAAAATTTTCGACAGTAGAAAATTATTTTTTGAATAATTTACTATAGAAAAGGCAATCCCTGGCGCAATTATAATTTGCGACAGTAAAAAATTATTTTTTGCAAAATTTAAAATGTAAAAATTATTTTTTGCAAAATTTACTATAGAAAAGGCAATCCCTGGCGCACTTAAAATTTGCGACAGTAAAAAATTATTTTTTGAATAATTTACTATAGAAAAGGCAATCCCTGGCGTAATTAAAATTTGCGACAGTAGAAAATTATTTTTTGAATAATTTACTATAGAAAAGGCAATCCCTGGCGCAATTAAAATTTGCGACAGTAGAAAATTATTTTTTGAATAATTTACTATAGAAAAGGCAATCCTTGCGTAATTAAAATTTGCGACAGTAAAAAATTATTTTTTGAATAATTTACTTATAGAAAAGGCAATCCCTGGCGCACTTAAAATATGCGACAGTAAAAATTATTTTTTGAATAATTTACTATAGAAAAGGCAATCCCTGGCGCACTTAAAATTTGTGACAGTAAAAAATTATTTTTTGCAAAATTTACTATAGAAAAGGCAATCCCTGGCGCACTTAAAATTTGCGACAGTAAAAAATTATTTTTTGAATAATTTACTATAGAAAAGGGCAATCCCTGGCGTAATTAAAATTTGCGACAGCTGAAAATTATTTTTTGAATAATTTACTATAGAAAAGGCAATCCGTGGCGCAATTAAAATTTGCGACAGTAAAAAATTATTTTTTTGCAAAATTTACAATAGAAAAGCAATCCCTGGCGTAATTAAAATTTGCGACAGTATAAAATTATTTTTTGAATAATTTACTATAGTAAAAGGCAATCCCTGGCGCACTTAAAATTTTCGACAGTAAAAAATTATTTTTTGAATAATTTACTATAGAAAAGGCAATCCCTGGCGCAATTAAAATTTGCGACAGTAGAAAATTATTTTTTGAATAATTTACTATAGAAAAGGCCATCCCTGGCGTAATTAAAATTTGCGACAGTAAAAAATTATTTTTTGAATAATTTACTATAGAAAAAGGCAATCCCTGGCGCACTTAAAATTTGCGACAGTAAAAAATAATTTTTTGAATAATTTACTATAGAAAAGGCAATCCCTGGCCTAATTAAAATTTGCGACAGTATAAAATTATTTTTTGAATAATTTACTATAGAAAAGGCAAACCCTGGCGTAATTATAATTTGCGACAGTATAAAATTATTTTTTGAATAATTTACTATAGAAAAGGCAATCCCCTGGCGCAATTAAAATTTGCGACAGTAGAAAATTATTTTTTGAATAATTTACTGTAGAAAAGGCAATCCCTGGCGCAATTAAAATTTGCGACAGTAGAAAATTATTTTTTGAAAAATTTACTGTAGAAAAATCAATCCCTGGGGCAATTAAAATTTGCGACAGTAGAAATAATTTTTTTGAATAATTTACTATTAAAAAGGCAATTCCCTGGCGCACTTAAAATTTGCGACAGTAAAAAATTATTTTGTGAGAAATTTACTATAGAAAAGGCAATCCCCTGGGATATTTAAAATTTGCGACAGTAGAAAATTATTTTTGAATAATTTACTATAGAAAA
Source organism: Dioctria linearis (assembly GCA_963930735.1). Classification (NCBI taxonomy): domain Eukaryota; kingdom Metazoa; phylum Arthropoda; class Insecta; order Diptera; family Asilidae; genus Dioctria; species Dioctria linearis. The sequence continues at coordinate 94,700 of CAWVNZ010001890.1, read as the reverse complement.
GGCAATTCCTGGCGCAATTATAATTTGCGACAGTAAAAAATTAATTTTTTTGCAAAATTTACTATAGAAAAGGCAATCCCTGGCGCACTTAAAATTTGCGACAGTAAAAAATTATTTTTTGAATAATTTACTATAGAAAAGGCAATCCCTGGCGTAATTAAAATTTGCGACAGTATAAAATTATTTTTTGAATAATTTACTATAGAAAAGGCAATCCCTGGCGTAATTAAAATTTTCGGAAGTAAAAAATTAATATTTTGAAAAATTTACTGTAGAAAAGGCAATCCCTGGCGCAATTAAAATTTGCGACAGTAGAAAATTATTTTTTGAATAATTTACTGTAGAAAAGGCAATCCTTGGCGCAATTAAAATTTGCGACAATAGAAAATTATTTTTTGAATAATTTACTATATAAAAGGCAATCCCTGGGATATTTAAAACTTGCGACAGTAAAAAATTATTTTTTGAATAATTTACTATAGAAAAGGCAATCCCTGGCCTAATTAAAATTTGCGACAGTAAAAAATTATTTTTTGAATAATTTACTATAGAAAAGCCAATCCCTGGCGTAATTAAAATTTGCGACAGTAGAAAATTATTTTTTGAATAATTTACTATAGAAAAGGCAATCCCTGGCGCACTTAAAATTTGCGACAGTAAAAAATTATTTTTTGAATAATTTACTATAGAAAAGGCAATCCCTGGCGCACTTAAAATTTGCGACAGTAAAAAATTATTTTTTGAATAATTTACTATAGAAAAGGCAATCCCTGGCGCAATTAAAATTTGCGACAGTAAAAAATTATTTTTTGAATAATTTACTATAGAAAAGGCAATCCCTGGCGCAATTATAATTTGCGACAGTAAAAAATTATTTTTTGCTAAATTTACTATAGAAAAGGCAATCCCTGGCGCACTTAAAATTTGCGACAGTTAAAAATTATTTTTTGAATAATTTACTATAGAAAAGGCAATCCCTGGCTTAATTAAAATTTGCGACAGTAGAAAATTATTTTTTGAATAATTTACTATAGAAAAGGCAATCCCTGGCGCAATTAAAATTTGCGACAGTAGAAAATTATTTTTTGAATAATTTACTAGAGAAAAGCCAATCCCTGGCGTAATAAAAATTTGCGACAGTAAAAAATTATTTTTTGAATAATTTACTATAGAAAAGGCAATCCCTGGCGCACTTAAAATTTGCGACAGTAAAAAATTATTTTTTGAATAATTTACTATAGAAAAGGCAATCCCTGGCGCACTTAAAATTTGTGACAGTAAAAAATTATTTTTTGCAAAATTTACTATAGAAAAGGCAATCCCTGGCGCACTTAAAATTTGCGACAGTAAAAAATTATTTTTTGAATAATTTACTATAGAAAAGGCAATCCCTGGCGTAATTAAAATTTGCGACAGTTGAAAATTATTTTTTGAATAATTTACTATAGAAAAGGCAATCCCTGGCGCAATTAAAATTTGCGACAGTAAAAAATTATTTTTTGCAAAATTTACAATAGAAAAGGCAATCCCTGGCGTAATTAAAATTTGCGACAGTATAAAATTATTTTTTGAATAATTTACTATAGAAAAGGCAATCCCTGGTGCACTTAAAATTTTCGACAGTAAAAAATTATTTTTTGAATAATTTACTATAGAAAAGGCAATCCCTGGCGCAATTAAAATTTGCGACAGTAGAAAATTATTTTTTGAATAATTTACTATAGAAAAGGCAATCCCTGGCGTAATTAAAATTTGCGACAGTTGAAAAATATTTTTTGAATAATTTACTATAGAAAAGGCAATCCCTGGCGCAATTAAAATTTGCGACAGTAAAAAATTATTTTTTGCAAAATTTACAATAGAAAAGGCAATCCCTGGCGTAATTAAAATTTTCGACAGTAAAAAATTAATATTTTGAAAAATTTACTGTAGAAAACGCAATCCCTGGCGCAATTAAAATTTGCGACAGTAAAAAATTATTTTTTGAATAATTTACTATAGAAAAGGCAATCCCTGGCGTAATTAAAATTTGCGACAGTAAAAAATTATTTTTTGAATAATTTACTATAGAAAAGGCAAACCCTGGCGCACTTGAAATTTGCGACAGTAGAAAATTATTTTTTGAATAATTTACTATAGAAAAGGCAATCCCTGGCGTAATTAAAATTTGCGACAGTAAAAAATTATTTTTTGAATAATTTACTATAGAAAAGGCAATCCCTGGCGCACTTAAAATTTGCGACAGTAAAAAATTATTTTTTGAATAATTTACTATAGAAAAGGCAATCCCTGGCGCACTTAAAATTTGTGACAGTAAAAAATTATTTTTTGCAAAATTTACTATAGAAATGGCAATCCCTGGCGCACTTAAAATTTGCGACAGTAAAAAATTATTTTTTGAATAATTTACTATAGAAAAGGCAATCCCTGGCGCACTTAAAATTTGTGACAGTAAAAAATTATTTTTTGAATAATTTACTATAGAAAAGGCAATCCCTGGCGTAATTAAAATTTGCGACAGTAAAAAATTATTTTTTGAATAATTTACTATAGAAAAGGCAATCCCTGGCGCACTTAAAATTTGCGACAGTAAAAAATTATTTTTTGAATAATTTACTATAGAAAAGGCAATCCCTGGCGCACTTAAAATTTGTGACAGTAAAAAATTATTTTTTGCAAAATTTACTATAGAAAAGGCAATCCCTGGCGCACTTAAAATTTGCGACAGTAAAAAATTATTTTTTGAATAATTTACTATAGAAAAGGCAATCCCTGGCGTAATTAAAATTTGCGACACTTGAAAATTATTTTTTGAATAATTTACTATAGAAAAGGCAATCCCTGGCGCAATTAAAATTTGCGACAGTAAAAAATTATTTTTTGCAAAATTTACAATAGAAAAGGCAATCCCTGGCGTAATTAAAATTTGCGACAGTATAAAATTATTTTTTGAATAATTTACTATAGAAAAGGCAATCCCTGGCGCACTTAAAATTTTCGACAGTAAAAAATTATTTTTTGAATAATTTACTATAGAAAAGGCAATCCCTGGCGCAATTAAAATTTGCGACAGTAGAAAATTATTTTTTGAATAATTTACTATAGAAAAGGCCATCCCTGGCGTAATTAAAATTTGCGACAGTAAAAAATTATTTTTTGAATAATTTACTATAGAAAAGGCAATCCCTGGCGCACTTAAAATTTGCGACAGTAAAAAATTATTTTTTGAATAATTTACTATAGAAAAGGCAATCCCTGGCGTAATTAAAATTTGCGACAGTATAAAATTATTTTTTGAATAATTTACTATAGAAAAGGCAATCCCTGGCGTAATTCAAATTTTCGACAGTAAAAAATTAATATTTTGAAAAATTTACTGTAGAAAAGGCAATCCCTGGCGCAATTAAAATTTGCGACAGTAGAAAATTATTTTTTGAATAATTTACTGTAGAAAAGGCAATCCCTGGCGCAATTAAAATTTGCGACAGTAGAAAATTATTTTTTGAAAAATTTACTGTAGAAAAGGCAATCCCTGGCGCACTTAAAATTGCGACAGTAAAAAATTATTTTGTGACAAATTTACTATAGAAAAGGCAATCCCTGGGATATTTAAAATTTGCGACAGTAGAAAATTATTTTTTGAATAATTTACTATAGAAAAGGCAATCCCTGGCGTAATTAAAATTTGCGACAGTAGAAAATTATTTTTTGAATAATTTACTATAGAAAAGGCAATCCCTGGCGCAATTATAATTTGCGACAGTAAAAAATTATTTTTTGCAAAATTTACTATAGAAAAGGCAATCCCTGGCGCACTTAAAATTTGCGACAGTAAAAAATTATTTTTTGAATAATTTACTATAGAAAAGGCAATCCCTGGCGTAATTATAATTTGCGACAGTATAAAATTATTTTTTGAATAATTTACTATAGAAAAGGCAATCCCTGGCGTAATTAAAATTTTCTACAGTAAAAAATTAATATTTTGAAAAATTTACTGTAGAAAAGGCAATCCCTGGCGCAATTAAAATTTGCGACAGTAGAAAATTATTTTTTGAATAATTTACTGTAGAAAAGGCAATCCCTGGCGCAATTAAAATTTGCGACAGTAGAAAATTATTTTTTGAATAATTTACTATATAAAAGGCAATCCCTGGCGTAATTAAAATTTGCGACAGTATAAAATTATTTTTTGAATAATTTACTATAGAAAAGGCAATCCCTGGCGTAATTAAAATTTTCGACAGTAAAAAATTAATATTTTGAAAAATTTACTGTAGAAAAGTCAATCCCTGGCGCAATTAAAATTTGCGACAGTAGAAAATTATTTTTTTGAATAATTTACTGTAGAAAAGGCAATTCCTGGCGCAATTAAAAATTTGCGACAGTAAAAAATTATTTTTTGAATAATTTACTATAGAAAAGGCAATCCCTGGCGCAATTAAAATTTGCGACAGTAGAAAATTATTTTTTTGAATAATTTACTATAGAAAAGGCCAATCCCTGGCGTAATTAAAATTTGCGGACAGTATAAAATTATTTTTTGAATAATTTACTATAGAAAAGGCAATCCCTGGCGTAATTAAAAATTTTCGACAGTAAAAAATTAATATTTTGAAAAATTTACTGTAGAAAAAGTCAATCCCTGGCGCAATTAAAATTTGCGACAGTAGAAAAATTATTTTTTGAATAATTTACTGTAGAAAAGGCAATGCCTGGCGCAATTAAAATTTGCGACAGTAGAAAATTATTTTTTGAATAATTTACTATATAAAAAGGCAATCCCTGGCCTAATTAAAATTTGCGACAGTAAAAAATTATTTTTTGAATAATTTACTATAGAAAAGCCAATCCCTGGCGTAATTAAAATTTGCGACAGTAGAAAATTATTTTTTGAATAATTTACTATAGAAAAGGCAATCCCTGGCGCACTTAAAATTTGCGACAGTAAAAAATTATTTTTTGAATAATTTACTATAGAAAAAGGCAATCCCTGGCGCACTTAAAATTTGCGACAGTAAAAAATTATTTTTTGAATAATTTACTATAAAAAAGGCAATCCCTGGCGCAATTAAAATTTGCGACAGTAGAAAATTATTTTTTGAATAATTTACTATAGAAAAGGCAATCCCTGGCAATCCCTGGCGTAATTAAAATTTGCGACAGTATAAAATTATTTTTTGAATAATTTACTATAGAAAAGGCAATCCCTGGCGTAATTAAAATTTGCGACAGTAGAAAATTATTTTTTGAATAATTTACTGTAGAAAAGGCAATCCATGGCGCAATTAAAATTTGCGACAGTAGAAAATTATTTTTTGAATAATTTACTATATAAAAGGCAATCCCTGGCGTAATTAAAATTTGCGACAGTATAAAATTATTTTTTGAATAATTTACTATAGAAAAGGCAATCCCTGGCGTAATTAGAATTTGCGACAGTAAAAAATTAATATTTTGAAAAATTTACTGTAGAAAAGTCAATCCCTGGCGCAATTAAAATTTGCGACAGTAGAAAATTATTTTTTGAATAATTTACTGTAGAAAAGGCAATCCCTGGCGCAATTAAAATTTGCGACAGTAAAAAATTATTTTTTGAATAATTTACTATAGAAAAGGCAATCCCTGGCGCAATTAAAATTTGCGACAGTAGAAAATTATTTTTTGAATAATTTACTATAGAAAAGGCAATCCCTGGCGTAATTAAAATTTGCGACAGTATAAAATTATTTTTTGAATAATTTACTATAGAAAAGGCAATCCCTGGCGTAATTAAAATTTTCGACAGTAAAAAATTAATATTTTGAAAAATTTACTGTAGAAAAGTCAATCCCTGGCGCAATTAAAATTTGCGACAGTAGAAAATTATTTTTTGAATAATTTACTGTAGAAAAGGCAATCCCTGGCGCAATTAAAATTTGCGACAGTAGAAAATTATTTTTTGAATAATTTACTATATAAAAGGCAATCCCTGGCCTAATTAAAATTTGCGACAGTAAAAAAATTATTTTTTGAATAATTTACTATAGAAAAGCCAATCCCTGGCGTAATTAAAATTTGCGACAGTAGAAAATTATTTTTTGAATAATTTACTATAGAAAAGGCAATCCCTGGCGCACTTAAAATTTGCGACAGTAAAAAATTATTTTTTGAATAATTTACTATAGAAAAGGCAATCCCTGGCGCACTTAAAATTTGCGACAGTAAAAAATTATTTTTTGAATAATTTACTATAAAAAAGGCAATCCCTGGCGCAATTAAAATTTGCGACAGTAGAAAATTATTTTTTGAATAATTTACTATAGAAAAGGCAATCCCTGGCGTAATTAAAATTTGCGACAGTATAAAATTATTTTTTGAATAATTTACTATAGAAAAGGCAATCCCTGGCGTAATTAAAATTTGCGACAGTAGAAAATTATTTTTTGAATAATTTACTGTAGAAAAGGCAATCCATGGCGCAATTAAAATTTGCGACAGTAGAAAATTATTTTTTGAATAATTTACTATATAAAAGGCAATCCCTGGCGTAATTAAAATTTGCGACAGTATAAAATTATTTTTTGAATAATTTACTATAGAAAAGGCAATCCCTGGCGTAATTAGAATTTGCGACAGTAAAAAATTAATATTTTGAAAAATTTACTGTAGAAAAGGCAATCCCTGGCGTAATTATAATTTGCGACAGTATAAAATTATTTTTTGAATAATTTACTATAGAAAAGGCAATCCCTGGCGTAATTAAAATTTTCTACAGTAAAAAATTAATATTTTGAAAAATTTACTGTAGAAAAGGCAATCCCTGGCGCAATTAAAATTTGCGACAGTAGAAAATTATTTTTTGAATAATTTACTGTAGAAAAGGCAATCCCTGGCGCAATTAAAATTTGCGACAGTAGAAAATTATTTTTTGAATAATTTACTATATAAAAGGCAATCCCTGGCGTAATTAAAATTTGCGACAGTATAAAATTATTTTTTGAATAATTTACTATAGAAAAGGCAATCCCTGGCGTAATTAAAATTTTCGACAGTAAAAAATTAATATTTTGAAAAATTTACTGTAGAAAAGTCAATCCCTGGCGCAATTAAAATTTGCGACAGTAGAAAATTATTTTTTGAATAATTTACTGTAGAAAAGGCAATCCCTGGCGCAATTAAAATTTGCGACAGTAAAAAATTATTTTTTGAATAATTTACTATAGAAAAGGCAATCCCTGGCGTTATTAAAATTTGCGACAGTATAAAATTATTTTTTGAATAATTTACTATAGAAAAGGCAATCCCTGGCGTAATTAAAATTTGCGACAGTAGAAAATTATTTTTTGAATAATTTACTGTAGAAAAGGCAATCCATGGCGCAATTAAAATTTGCGACAGTAGAAAATTATTTTTTGAATAATTTACTATATAAAAGGCAATCCCTGGCGTAATTAAAATTTGCGACAGTATAAAATTATTTTTTGAATAATTTACTATAGAAAAGGCAATCCCTGGCGTAATTAGAATTTGCGACAGTAAAAAATTAATATTTTGAAAAATTTACTGTAGAAAAGTCAATCCCTGGCGCAATTAAAATTTGCGACAGTAGAAAATTATTTTTTGAATAATTTACTGTAGAAAAGGCAATCCCTGGCGCAATTAAAATTTGCGACAGTAAAAAATTATTTTTTGAATAATTTACTATAGAAAAGGCAATCCCTGGCGCAATTAAAATTTGCGACAGTAGAAAATTATTTTTTGAATAATTTACTATAGAAAAGGCAATCCCTGGCGTAATTAAAATTTGCGACAGTATAAAATTATTTTTTGAATAATTTACTATAGAAAAGGCAATCCCTGGCGTAATTAAAATTTTCGACAGTAAAAAATTAATATTTTGAAAAATTTACTGTAGAAAAGTCAATCCCTGGCGCAATTAAAATTTGCGACAGTAGAAAATTATTTTTTGAATAATTTACTGTAGAAAAGGCAATCCCTGGCGCAATTAAAATTTGCGACAGTAGAAAATTATTTTTTGAATAATTTACTATATAAAAGGCAATCCCTGGCCTAATTAAAATTTGCGACAGTAAAAAATTATTTTTTGAATAATTTACTATAGTAAAGCCAATCCCTGGCGTAATTAAAATTTGCGACAGTAGAAAATTATTTTTTGAATAATTTACTATAGAAAAGGCAATCCCTGGCGCACTTAAAATTTGCGACAGTAAAAAATTATTTTTTGAATAATTTACTATAGAAAAGGCAATCCCTGGCGCACTTAAAATTTGCGACAGTAAAAAATTATTTTTTGAATAATTTACTATAAAAAAGGCAATCCCTGGCGAAATTAAAATTTGCGACAGTAGAAAATTATTTTTTGAATAATTTACTATAGAAAAGGCAATCCCTGGCGTAATTAAAATTTGCGACAGTATAAAATTATTTTTTGAATAATTTACTATAGAAAAGGCAATCCCTGGCGTAATTAAAATTTGCGACAGTAGAAAATTATTTTTTGAATAATTTACTGTAGAAAAGGCAATCCATGGCGCAATTAAAATTTGCGACAGTAGAAAATTATTTTTTGAATAATTTACTATATAAAAGGCAATCCCTGGCGTAATTAAAATTTGCGACAGTATAAAATTATTTTTTGAATAATTTACTATAGAAAAGGCAATCCCTGGCGTAATTAGAATTTGCGACAGTAAAAAATTAATATTTTGAAAAATTTACTGTAGAAAAGGCAATCCCTGGCGTAATTATAATTTGCGACAGTATAAAATTATTTTTTGAATAATTTACTATAGAAAAGGCAATCCCTGGCGTAATTAAAATTTTCTACAGTAAAAAATTAATATTTTGAAAAATTTACTGTAGAAAAGGCAATCCCTGGCGCAATTAAAATTTGCGACAGTAGAAAATTATTTTTTGAATAATTTACTGTAGAAAAGGCAATCCCTGGCGCAATTAAAATTTGCGACAGTAGAAAATTATTTTTTGAATAATTTACTATATAAAAGGCAATCCCTGGCGTAATTAGAATTTGCGACAGTAAAAAATTAATATTTTGAAAAATTTACTGTAGAAAAGTCAATCCCTGGCGCAATTAAAATTTGCGACAGTAGAAAATTATTTTTTGAATAATTTACTGTAGAAAAGGCAATCCCTGGCGCAATTAAAATTTGCGACAGTAAAAAATTATTTTTTGAATAATTTACTATAGAAAAGGCAATCCCTGGCGCAATTAAAATTTGCGACAGTAGAAAATTATTTTTTGAATAATTTACTATAGAAAAGGCAATCCCTGGCGTAATTAAAATTTGCGACAGTATAAAATTATTTTTTGAATAATTTACTATAGAAAAGGCAATCCCTGGCGTAATTAAAATTTTCGACAGTAAAAAATTAATATTTTGAAAAATTTACTGTAGAAAAGTCAATCCCTGTCGCAATTAAAATTTGCGACAGTAGAAAATTATTTTTTGAATAATTTACTGTAGAAAAGGCAATCCCTGGCGCAATTAAAATTTGCGACAGTAGAAAATTATTTTTTGAATAATTTACTATATAAAAGGCAATCCCTGGCCTAATTAAAATTTGCGACAGTAAAAAATTATTTTTTGAATAATTTACTATAGAAAAGCCAATCCCTGGCGTAATTAAAATTTGCGACAGTAGAAAATTATTTTTTGAATAATTTACTATAGAAAAGGCAATCCCTGGCGCACTTAAAATTTGCGACAGTAAAAAATTATTTTTTGAATAATTTACTATAGAAAAGGCAATCCCTGGCGCACTTAAAATTTGCGACAGTAAAAAATTATTTTTTGAATAATTTACTATAAAAAAGGCAATCCCTGGCGCAATTAAAATTTGCGACAGTAGAAAATTATTTTTTGAATAATTTACTATAGAAAAGGCAATCCCTGGCGTAATTAAAATTTGCGACAGTATAAAATTATTTTTTGAATAATTTACTATAGAAAAGGCAATCCCTGGCGTAATTAAAATTTGCGACAGTAGAAAATTATTTTTGAATAATTTACTGTAGAAAAGGCAATCCATGGCGCAATTAAAATTTGCGACAGTAGAAAATTATTTTTTGAATAATTTACTATATAAAAGGCAATCCCTGGCGTAATTAAAATTTGCGACAGTATAAAATTATTTTTTGAATAATTTACTATAGAAAAGGCAATCCCTGGCGTAATTAGAATTTGCGACAGTAAAAAATTAATATTTTGAAAAATTTACTGTAGAAAAGGCAATCCCTGGCGTAATTATAATTTGCGACAGTATAAAATTATTTTTTGAATAATTTACTATAGAAAAGGCAATCCCCGGCGTAATTAAAATTTTCTACAGTAAAAAATTAATATTTTGAAAAATTTACTGTAGAAAAGGCAATCCCTGGCGCAATTAAAATTTGCGACAGTAGAAAATTATTTTTTGAATAATTTACTGTAGAAAAGGCAATCCCTGGCGCAATTAAAATTTGCGACAGTAGAAAATTATTTTTTGAATAATTTACTATATAAAAGGCAATCCCTGGCGTAATTAAAATTTGCGACAGTATAAAATTATTTTTTGAATAATTTACTATAGAAAAGGCAATCCCTGGCGTAATTAAAATTTTCGACAGTAAAAAATTAATATTTTGAAAAATTTACTGTAGAAAAGTCAATCCCTGGCGCAATTAAAATTTGCGACAGTAGAAAATTATTTTTTGAATAATTTACTGTAGAAAAGGCAATCCCTGGCGCAATTAAAATTTGCGACAGTAAAAAATTATTTTTTGAATAATTTACTATAGAAAAGGCAATCCCTGGCGTAATTAAAATTTGCGACAGTATAAAATTATTTTTTGAATAATTTACTATAGAAAAGGCAATCCCTGGCGTAATTAAAATTTGCGACAGTAGAAAATTATTTTTTGAATAATTTACTGTAGAAAAGGCAATCCATGGCGCAATTAAAATTTGCGACAGTAGAAAATTATTTTTTGAATAATTTACTATATAAAAGGCAAACCCTGGCGTAATTAAAATTTGCGACAGTATAAAATTATTTTTTGAATAATTTACTATAGAAAAGGCAATCCCTGGCGTAATTAGAATTTGCGACAGTAAAAAATTAATATTTTGAAAAATTTACTGTAGAAAAGTCAATCCCTGGCGCAATTAAAATTTGCGACAGTAGAAAATTATTTTTTGAATAATTTACTGTAGAAAAGGCAATCCCTGGCGCAATTAAAATTTGCGACAGTAAAAAATTATTTTTTGAATAATTTACTATAGAAAAGGCAATCCCTGGCGCAATTAAAATTTGCGACAGTAGAAAATTATTTTTTGAATAATTTACTATAGAAAAGGCAATCCCTGGCGTAATTAAAATTTGCGACAGTATAAAATTATTTTTTGAATAATTTACTATAGAAAAGGCAATCCCTGGCGTAATTAAAATTTTCGACAGTAAAAAATTAATATTTTGAAAAATTTACTGTAGAAAAGTCAATCCCTGGCGCAATTAAAATTTGCGACAGTAGAAAATTATTTTTTGAATAATTTACTGTAGAAAAGGCAATCCCTGGCGCAATTAAAATTTGCGACAGTATAAAATTATTTTTTGAATAATTTACTATAGAAAAGGCAATCCCTGGCGTAATTAAAATTTTCGACAGTAAAAAATTAATATTTTGAAAAATTTACTGTAGAAAAGTCAATCCCTGGCGCAGTTAAAATTTGCGACAGTAGAAAATTATTTTTTGAATAATTTACTGTAGAAAAGGCAATCCCTGGCGCAATTAAAATTTGCGACAGTAGAAAATTATTTTTTGAATAATTTACTATATAAAAGGCAATCCCTGGCCTAATTAAAATTTGCGACAGTAAAAAATTATTTTTTGAATAATTTACTATAGAAAAGCCAATCCCTGGCGTAATTAAAATTTGCGACAGTAGAAAATTATTTTTTGAATAATTTACTATAGAAAAGGCAATCCCTGGCGCACTTAAAATTTGCGACATTAAAAAATTATTTTTTGAATAATTTTCTATAGAAAAGGCAATCCCTGGCGTAATTAAAATTTTCGACAGTAAAAAATTAATGTTTTGAAAAATTTACTGTAGAAAAGTCAATCCCTGGCGCAGTTAAAATTTGCGACAGTAGAAAATTATTTTTTGAATAATTTACTGTAGAAAAGGCAATCCCTGGCGCAATTAAAATTTGCGACAGTAGAAAATTATTTTTTGAATAATTTACTATATAAAAGGCAATCCCTGGCCTAATTAAAATTTGCGACAGTAGAAAATTATTTTTTGAATAATTTACTGTAGAAAAGGCAATCCATGGCGCAATTAAAATTTGCGACAGTAGAAAATTATTTTTGAATAATTTACTATATAAAAGGCAATCCCTGGCGTAATTAAAATTTGCGACAGTATAAAATTATTTTTTGAATAATTTACTATAGAAAAGGCAATCCCTGGCGTAATTAGAATTTGCGACAGTAAAAAATTAATATTTTGAAAAATTTACTGTAGAAAAGGCAATCCCTGGCGTAATTATAATTTGCGACAGTATAAAATTATTTTTTGAATAATTTACTATAGAAAAGGCAATCCCTGGCGTAATTAAAATTTTCTACAGTAAAAAATTAATATTTTGAAAAATTTACTGTAGAAAAGGCAATCCCTGGCGCAATTAAAATTTGCGACAGTAGAAAATTATTTTTTGAATAATTTACTGTAGAAAAGGCAATCCCTGGCGCAATTAAAATTTGCGACAGTAGAAAATTATTTTTTGAATAATTTACTATATAAAAGGCAATCCCTGGCGTAATTAAAATTTGCGACAGTATAAAATTATTTTTTGAATAATTTACTATAGAAAAGGCAATCCCTGGCGTAATTAAAATTTTCGACAGTAAAAAATTAATATTTTGAAAAATTTACTGTAGAAAAGTCAATCCCTGGCGCAATTAAAATTTGCGACAGTAGAAAATTATTTTTTGAATAATTTACTGTAGAAAAGGCAATCCCTGGCGCAATTAAAATTTGCGACAGTAGAAAATTATTTTTTGAATAATTTACTATATAAAAGGCAATCCCTGGCGTAATTAAAATTTGCGACAGTATAAAATTATTTTTTGAATAATTTACTATAGAAAAGGCAATCCCTGGCGTAATTAAAATTTTCGACAGTAAAAAATTAATATTTTGAAAAATTTACTGTAGAAAAGTCAATCCCTGGCGCAATTAAAATTTGCGACAGTAGAAAATTATTTTTTGAATAATTTACTGTAGAAAAGGCAATCCCTGGCGCAATTAAAATTTGCGACAGTAAAAAATTATTTTTTGAATAATTTACTATAGAAAAGGCAATCCCTGGCGTAATTAAAATTTGCGACAGTATAAAATTATTTTTTGAATAATTTACTATAGAAAAGGCAATCCCTGGCGTAATTAAAATTTGCGACAGTAGAAAATTATTTTTTGAATAATTTACTGTAGAAAAGGCAATCCATGGCGCAATTAAAATTTGCGACAGTAGAAAATTATTTTTGAATAATTTACTATATAAAAGGCAAACCCTGGCGTAATTAAAATTTGCGACAGTATAAAATTATTTTTTGAATAATTTACTATAGAAAAGGCAATCCCTGGCGTAATTAGAATTTGCGACAGTAAAAAATTAATATTTTGAAAAATTTACTGTAGAAAAGTCAATCCCTGGCGCAATTAAAATTTGCGACAGTAGAAAATTATTTTTGAATAATTTACTGTAGAAAAGGCAATCCCTGGCGCAATTAAAATTTGCGACAGTAAAAAATTATTTTTTGAATAATTTACTATAGAAAAGGCAATCCCTGGCGCAATTAAAATTTGCGACAGTAGAAAATTATTTTTTGAATAATTTACTATAGAAAAGGCAATCCCTGGCGTAATTAAAATTTGCGACAGTATAAAATTATTTTTTGAATAATTTACTATAGAAAAGGCAATCCCTGGCGTAATTAAAATTTTCGACAGTAAAAAATTAATATTTTGAAAAATTTACTGTAGAAAAGTCAATCCCTGGCGCAATTAAAATTTGCGACAGTAGAAAATTATTTTTTGAATAATTTACTGTAGAAAAGGCAATCCCTGGCGCAATTAAAATTTGCGACAGTATAAAATTATTTTTTGAATAATTTACTATAGAAAAGGCAATCCCTGGCGTAATTAAAATTTTCGACAGTAAAAAATTAATATTTTGAAAAATTTACTGTAGAAAAGTCAATCCCTGGCGCAGTTAAAATTTGCGACAGTAGAAAATTATTTTTTGAATAATTTACTGTAGAAAAGGCAATCCCTGGCGCAATTAAAATTTGCGACAGTAGAAAATTATTTTTTGAATAATTTACTATATAAAAGGCAATCCCTGGCCTAATTAAAATTTGCGACAGTAAAAAATTATTTTTTGAATAATTTACTATAGAAAAGCCAATCCCTGGCGTAATTAAAATTTGCGACAGTAGAAAATTATTTTTTGAATAATTTACTATAGAAAAGGCAATCCCTGGCGCACTTAAAATTTGCGACATTAAAAAATTATTTTTTGAATAATTTTCTATAGAAAAGGCAATCCCTGGCGTAATTAAAATTTTCGACAGTAAAAAATTAATGTTTTGAAAAATTTACTGTAGAAAAGTCAATCCCTGGCGCAGTTAAAATTTGCGACAGTAGAAAATTATTTTTTGAATAATTTACTGTAGAAAAGGCAATCCCTGGCGAATTAAAATTTGCGACAGTAGAAAATTATTTTTTGAATAATTTACTATATAAAAGGCAATCCCTGGCCTAATTAAAATTTGCGACAGTAGAAAATTATTTTTTGAATAATTTACTGTAGAAAAGGCAATCCATGGCGCAATTAAAATTTGCGACAGTAGAAAATTATTTTTTGAATAATTTACTATATAAAAGGCAATCCCTGGCGTAATTAAAATTTGCGACAGTATAAAATTATTTTTTGAATAATTTACTATAGAAAAGGCAATCCCTGGCGTAATTAGAATTTGCGACAGTAAAAAATTAATATTTTGAAAAATTTACTGTAGAAAAGGCAATCCCTGGCGTAATTATAATTTGCGACAGTATAAAATTATTTTTTGAATAATTTACTATAGAAAAGGCAATCCCTGGCGTAATTAAAATTTTCTACAGTAAAAAATTAATATTTTGAAAAATTTACTGTAGAAAAGGCAATCCCTGGCGCAATTAAAATTTGCGACAGTAGAAAATTATTTTTTGAATAATTTACTGTAGAAAAGGCAATCCCTGGCGCAATTAAAATTTGCGACAGTAGAAAATTATTTTTTGAATAATTTACTATATAAAAGGCAATCCCTGGCGTAATTAAAATTTGCGACAGTATAAAATTATTTTTTGAATAATTTACTATAGAAAAGGCAATCCCTGGCGTAATTAAAATTTTCGACAGTAAAAAATTAATATTTTGAAAAATTTACTGTAGAAAAGTCAATCCCTGGCGCAATTAAAATTTGCGACAGTAGAAAATTATTTTTTGAATAATTTACTGTAGAAAAGGCAATCCCTGGCGCAATTAAAATTTGCGACAGTAAAAAATTATTTTTTGAATAATTTACTATAGAAAAGGCAATCCCTGGCGTAATTAAAATTTGCGACAGTATAAAATTATTTTTTGAATAATTTACTATAGAAAAGGCAATCCCTGGCGTAATTAAAATTTGCGACAGTAGAAAATTATTTTTTGAATAATTTACTGTAGAAAAGGCAATCCATGGCGCAATTAAAATTTGCGACAGTAGAAAATTATTTTTTGAATAATTTACTATATAAAAGGCAAACCCTGGCGTAATTAAAATTTGCGACAGTATAAAATTATTTTTTGAATAATTTACTATAGAAAAGGCAATCCCTGGCGTAATTAGAATTTGCGACAGTAAAAAATTAATATTTTGAAAAATTTACTGTAGAAAAGTCAATCCCTGGCGCAATTAAAATTTGCGACAGTAGAAAATTATTTTTTGAATAATTTACTGTAGAAAAGGCAATCCCTGGCGCAATTAAAATTTGCGACAGTAAAAAATTATTTTTTGAATAATTTACTATAGAAAAGCCAATCCCTGGCGTAATTAAAATTTGCGACAGTAGAAAATTATTTTTTGAATAATTTACTATAGAAAAGGCAATCCCTGGCGCACTTAAAATTTGCGACATTAAAAAATTATTTTTTGAATAATTTTCTATAGAAAAGGCAATCCCTGGCGTAATTAAAATTTTCGACAGTAAAAAATTAATGTTTTGAAAAATTTACTGTAGAAAAGTCAATCCCTGGCGCAGTTAAAATTTGCGACAGTAGAAAATTATTTTTTGAATAATTTACTGTAGAAAAGGCAATCCCTGGCGAATTAAAATTTGCGACAGTAGAAAATTATTTTTTGAATAATTTACTATATAAAAGGCAATCCCTGGCCTAATTAAAATTTGCGACAGTAGAAAATTATTTTTTGAATAATTTACTGTAGAAAAGGCAATCCATGGCGCAATTAAAATTTGCGACAGTAGAAAATTATTTTTTGAATAATTTACTATATAAAAGGCAATCCCTGGCGTAATTAAAATTTGCGACAGTATAAAATTATTTTTTGAATAATTTACTATAGAAAAGGCAATCCCTGGCGTAATTAGAATTTGCGACAGTAAAAAATTAATATTTTGAAAAATTTACTGTAGAAAAGGCAATCCCTGGCGTAATTATAATTTGCGACAGTATAAAATTATTTTTTGAATAATTTACTATAGAAAAGGCAATCCCTGGCGTAATTAAAATTTTCTACAGTAAAAAATTAATATTTTGAAAAATTTACTGTAGAAAAGGCAATCCCTGGCGCAATTAAAATTTGCGACAGTAGAAAATTATTTTTTGAATAATTTACTGTAGAAAAGGCAATCCCTGGCGCAATTAAAATTTGCGACAGTAGAAAATTATTTTTTGAATAATTTACTATATAAAAGGCAATCCCTGGCGTAATTAAAATTTGCGACAGTATAAAATTATTTTTTGAATAATTTACTATAGAAAAGGCAATCCCTGGCGTAATTAAAATTTTCGACAGTAAAAAATTAATATTTTGAAAAATTTACTGTAGAAAAGTCAATCCCTGGCGCAATTAAAATTTGCGACAGTAGAAAATTATTTTTTGAATAATTTACTGTAGAAAAGGCAATCCCTGGCGCAATTAAAATTTGCGACAGTAAAAAATTATTTTTTGAATAATTTACTATAGAAAAGGCAATCCCTGGCGTAATTAAAATTTGCGACAGTATAAAATTATTTTTTGAATAATTTACTATAGAAAAGGCAATCCCTGGCGTAATTAAAATTTGCGACAGTAGAAAATTATTTTTTGAATAATTTACTGTAGAAAAGGCAATCCATGGCGCAATTAAAATTTGCGACAGTAGAAAATTATTTTTTGAATAATTTACTATATAAAAGGCAAACCCTGGCGTAATTAAAATTTGCGACAGTATAAAATTATTTTTTGAATAATTTACTATAGAAAAGGCAATCCCTGGCGTAATTAGAATTTGCGACAGTAAAAAATTAATATTTTGAAAAATTTACTGTAGAAAAGTCAATCCCTGGCGCAATTAAAATTTGCGACAGTAGAAAATTATTTTTTGAATAATTTACTGTAGAAAAGGCAATCCCTGGCGCAATTAAAATTTGCGACAGTAAAAAATTATTTTTTGAATAATTTACTATAGAAAAGGCAATCCCTGGCGCAATTAAAATTTGCGACAGTAGAAAATTATTTTTTGAATAATTTACTATAGAAAAGGCAATCCCTGGCGTAATTAAAATTTGCGACAGTATAAAATTATTTTTTGAATAATTTACTATAGAAAAGGCAATCCCTGGCGTAATTAAAATTTTCGACAGTAAAAAATTAATATTTTGAAAAATTTACTGTAGAAAAGTCAATCCCTGGCGCAATTAAAATTTGCGACAGTAGAAAATTATTTTTTGAATAATTTACTGTAGAAAAGGCAATCCCTGGCGCAATTAAAATTTGCGACAGTAAAAAATTATTTTTTGAATAATTTACTGTAGAAAAGGCAATCCCTGGCGCAATTAAAATTTGCGACAGTATAAAATTATTTTTTGAATAATTTACTATAGAAAAGGCAATCCCTGGCGTAATTAAAATTTTCGACAGTAAAAAATTAATATTTTGAAAAATTTACTGTAGAAAAGTCAATCCCTGGCGCAGTTAAAATTTGCGACAGTAGAAAATTATTTTTTGAATAATTTACTGTAGAAAAGGCAATCCCTGGCGCAATTAAAATTTGCGACAGTAGAAAATTATTTTTTGAATAATTTACTATATAAAAGGCAATCCCTGGCCTAATTAAAATTTGCGACAGTAAAAAATTATTTTTTGAATAATTTACTATAGAAAAGCCAATCCCTGGCGTAATTAAAATTTGCGACAGTAGAAAATTATTTTTTGAATAATTTACTATAGAAAAGGCAATCCCTGGCGCACTTAAAATTTGCGACATTAAAAAATTATTTTTTGAATAATTTTCTATAGAAAAGGCAATCCCTGGCGCACTTAAAATTTGCTACAGTAAAAAATTATTTTTTGAATAATTTACTATAGAAAAGGCAATCCCTGGCGCAATTAAAATTTGCGACAGTAGAAAATTATTTTTTGAATAATTTACTATAGAATAGGCAATCCCTGGCGCACTTAAAATTTGCGACAGTAAAAAATTATTTTGTGAGAAATTTACTATAGAAAAGGCAATCCCTGGGATATTTAAAATTTGCGACAGTAGAAAAATATTTTTTGAATAATTTACTATAGAAAAGGCAATCCCTGGCGCAATTAAAATTTGCGACAGTAGAAAATTAATATTTTGAAAAATTTACTGTAGAAAAGTCAATCCCTGGCGCAATTAAAATTTGCGACAGTAGAAAATTATTTTTTGAATAATTTACTGTAGAAAAGGCAATCCCTGGCGCAATTAAAATTTGCGACAGTAAAAAATTATTTTTTGAATAATTTACTATAGAAAAGGCAATCCCTGGCGCAATTAAAATTTGCGACAGTAGAAAATTATTTTTTGAATAATTTACTATAGAAAAGGCAATCCCTGGCGTAATTAAAATTTGCGACAGTATAAAATTATTTTTTGAATAATTTACTATAGAAAAGGCAATCCCTGGCGTAATTAAAATTTTCGACAGTAAAAAATTAATATTTTGAAAAATTTACTGTAGAAAAGTCAATCCCTGGCGTAATTAGAATTTGCGACAGTAAAAAATTAATATTTTGAAAAATTTACTGTAGAAAAGGCAATCCCTGGCGTAATTATAATTTGCGACAGTATAAAATTATTTTTTGAATAATTTACTATAGAAAAGGCAATCCCTGGCGTAATTAAAATTTTCTACAGTAAAAAATTAATATTTTGAAAAATTTACTGTAGAAAAGGCAATCCCTGGCGCAATTAAAATTTGCGACAGTAGAAAATTATTTTTTGAATAATTTACTGTAGAAAAGGCAATCCCTGGCGCAATTAAAATTTGCGACAGTAGAAAATTATTTTTTGAATAATTTACTATATAAAAGGCAATCCCTGGCGTAATTAAAATTTGCGACAGTATAAAATTATTTTTTGAATAATTTACTATAGAAAAGGCAATCCCTGGCGTAATTAAAATTTTCGACAGTAAAAAATTAATATTTTGAAAAATTTACTGTAGAAAAGTCAATCCCTGGCGCAATTAAAATTTGCGACAGTAGAAAATTATTTTTTGAATAATTTACTGTAGAAAAGGCAATCCCTGGCGCAATTAAAATTTGCGACAGTAAAAAATTATTTTTTGAATAATTTACTATAGAAAAGGCAATCCCTGGCGTAATTAAAATTTGCGACAGTATAAAATTATTTTTTGAATAATTTACTATAGAAAAGGCAATCCCTGGCGTAATTTAAATTTGCGACAGTAGAAAATTATTTTTTGAATAATTTACTGTAGAAAAGGCAATCCATGGCGCAATTAAAATTTGCGACAGTAGAAAATTATTTTTTGAATAATTTACTATATAAAAGGCAATCCCTGGCGTAATTAAAATTTGCGACAGTATAAAATTATTTTTTGAATAATTTACTATAGAAAAGGCAATCCCTGGCGTAATTAGAATTTGCGACAGTAAAAAATTAATATTTTGAAAAATTTACTGTAGAAAAGTCAATCCCTGGCGCAATTAAAATTTGCGACAGTAGAAAATTATTTTTTGAATAATTTACTGTAGAAAAGGCAATCCCTGGCGCAATTAAAATTTGCGACAGTAAAAAATTATTTTTTGAATAATTTACTATAGAAAAGGCAATCCCTGGCGCAATTAAAATTTGCGACAGTAGAAAATTATTTTTTGAATAATTTACTATAGAAAAGGCAATCCCTGGCGTAATTAAAATTTGCGACAGTATAAAATTATTTTTTGAATAATTTACTATAGAAAAGGCAATCCCTGGCGTAATTAAAATTTTCGACAGTAAAAAATTAATATTTTGAAAAATTTACTGTAGAAAAGTCAATCCCTGGCGCAATTAAAATTTGCGACAGTAGAAAATTATTTTTTGAATAATTTACTGTAGAAAAGGCAATCCCTGGCGCAATTAAAATTTGCGACAGTATAAAATTATTTTTTGAATAATTTACTATAGAAAAGGCAATCCCTGGCGTAATTAAAATTTTCGACAGTAAAAAATTAATATTTTGAAAAATTTACTGTAGAAAAGTCAATCCCTGGCGCAGTTAAAATTTGCGACAGTAGAAAATTATTTTTTGAATAATTTACTGTAGAAAAGGCAATCCCTGGCGCAATTAAAATTTGCGACAGTAGAAAATTATTTTTTGAATAATTTACTATATAAAAGGCAATCCCTGGCCTAATTAAAATTTGCGACAGTAAAAAATTATTTTTTCAATAATTTACTATAGAAAAGCCAATCCCTGGCGTAATTAAAATTTGCGACAGTAGAAAATTATTTTTTGAATAATTTACTATAGAAAAGGAAATCCCTGGCGCACTTAAAATTTGCGACATTAAAAAATTATTTTTTGAATAATTTTCTATAGAAAAGGCAATCCCTGGCGCACTTAAAATTTGCTACAGTAAAAAATTATTTTTTGAATAATTTACTATAGAAAAGGCAATCCCTGGCGCAATTAAAATTTGCGACAGTAGAAAATTATTTTTTGAATAATTTACTATAGAAAAGGCAATCCCTGGCGCACTTAAAATTTGCGACAGTAAAAAATTATTTTGTGAGAAATTTACTATAGAAAAGGCAATCCCTGGGATATTTAAAATTTGCGACAGTAGAAAATTATTTTTTGAATAATTTACTATAGAAAAGGCAATCCCTGGCGTAATTAAAATTTGCGACAGTAGAAAATTATTTTTTGAATAATTTACTATAGAAAAGGCAATCCCTGGCGCAATTAAAATTTGCGACAGTAGAAAATTATTTTTTGAATAATTTACTATAGAAAAGGCAATCCCTGGCGTAATTAAAATTTGCGACAGTAGAAAATTATTTTTTGAATAATTTACTATAGAAAAGGCAATCCCTGGCGTAATTAAAATTTGCGACAGTATAAAATTATTTTTTGAATAATTTACTATAGAAAAGGCAATCCCTGGCGCAATTAAAATTTGCGACAGTTGAAAATTATTTTTTGAATAATTTACTATAGAAAAGGCAATCCCTGGCGTAATTAAAATTTGCGACAGTAAAAAATTATTTTTTGAATAATTTACTATAGAAAAGGCAATCCCTGGCGCAATTAAAATTTGCGACAGTAGAAAATTATTTTTTGAATAATTTACTATAGAAAAGGCAATCCCTGGCGTAATTAAAATTTGCGACAGTAGAAAATTATTTTTTGAATAATTTACTATAGAAAAGGCAATCCCTGGCGTAATTAAAATTTGCGACAGTATAAAATTATTTTTTGAATAATTTACTATAGAAAAGGAAATCCCTGGCGTAATTAAAATTTGCGACAGTATAAAATTATTTTTTGAATAATTTACTATAGAAAAGGCAATCCCTGGCGTAATTAAAATTTGCGACAGTAGAAAATTATTTTTTGAATAATTTACTATAGAAAAGGCAATCCCTGGCGTAATTAAAATTTGCGACAGTATAAAATTATTTTTTGAATAATTTACTATAGAAAAGGCAATCCCTGGCGTAATTAAAATTTGCGACAGTATAAAATTATTTTTTGAATAATTTACTATAGAAAAGGCAATCCCTGGCGCAATTAAAATTTGCGACAGTTGAAAATTATTTTTTGAATAATTTACTATAGAAAAGGCAATCCCTAGCGTAATTAAAATTTTCGACAGTAAAAAATTATTTTTTGAATAATTTACTATAGAAAAGCCAATCCCTGGCGTAATTAAAATTTGCGACAGTAGAAAATTATTTTTTGAATAATTTACTATAGAAAAGGCAATCCCTGGCGCACTTAAAATTTGCGACAGTAAAAAATTATTTTTTGAATAATTTACTATAGAAAAGGCAATCCCTGGCGCACTTAAAATTTGCGACAGTAAAAAATTATTTTTTGAATAATTTACTATAGAAAAGGCAATCCCTGGCGCAATTAAAATTTGCGACAGTAGAAAATTACTTTTTGAATAATTTACTATAGAAAAGGCAATCCCTGGCGCACTTAAAATTTGCGACAGTAAAAAATTATTTTGTGAGCAATTTACTATAGAAAATGCAATCCCTGGGATATTTAAAATTTGCGACAGTAGAAAATTATTTTTTGAATAATTTACTATAGAAAAGGCAATCCCTGGCATAATTAAAATTTGCGACAGTAGAAAATTATTTTTTGAATAATTTACTATAGAAAAGGCAATCCCTGGCGCAATTAAAATTTGCGACAGTAGAAAATTATTTTTTGAATAATTTACTATAGAAAAGGCAATCCATGGCGTAATTAAAATTTGCGACAGTAGAAAATTATTTTTTGAATAATTTACTATAGAAAAGGCAATCCCTGGCGTAATTAAAATTTGCGACAATATAAAATTATTTTTTGAATAATTTACTATAGAAAAGGCAATCCCTGGCGCAATTAAAATTTGCGACAGTTGAAAATTATTTTTTGAATAATTTACTATAGAAAAGGCAATCCCTGGCGTAATTAAAATTTGCGACAGTAAAAAATTATTTTTTGAATAATTTACTATAGAAAAGGCAATCCCTGGGATATTTAAAATTTGCGACAGTAAAAAATTATTTTTTGAATAATTTACTATAGAAAAGGCAATCCCTGGCGTAATTAAAATTTGCGACAGTAAAAAATTATTTTTGAATAATTTACTATAGAAAAGCCAATCCCTGGCGCAATTAAAATTTGCGACAGTAGAAAATTATTTTTTGAATAATTTACTATAGAAAAGGCAATCCCTGGCGTAATTAAAATTTGCGACAGTAGAAAATTATTTTTTGAATAATTTACTATAGAAAAGGCAATCCCTGGCGTAATTAAAATTTGCGACAGTATAAAATTATTTTTTGAATAATTTACTATAGAAAAGGCAATCCCTGGCGTAATTAAAATTTGCGACAGTATAAAATTATTTTTTGAATAATTTACTATAGAAAAGGCAATCCCTAGCGCAATTAAAATTTGCGACAGTTGAAAATTATTTTTTGAATAATTTACTATAGAAAAGGCAATCCCTGGCGTAATTAAAATTTGCGACAGTAAAAAATTATTTTTTGAATAATTTACTATAGAAAAGGCAATCCCTGGCGCAATTAAAATTTGCGACAGTTGAAAATTATTTTTTGAATAATTTACTATAGAAAAGGCAATCCCTGGCGTAATTAAAATTTGCGACAGTAAAAAATTATTTTTTGAATAATTTACTATAGAAAAGGCAATCCCTGGGATATCTAAAATTTGCGACAGTAGAAAATTATTTTTTGAATAATTTACTATAGAAAAGGCAATCCCTGGCGTAATTAAAATTTGCGACAGTAGAAAATTATTTTTTGAATAATTTACTATAGAAAAGGCAATCCCTGGCGCAATTAAAATTTGCGACAGTAGAAAATTATTTTTTGAATAATTTACTATAGAAAAGGCAATCCCTGGCGTAATTAAAATTTGCGACAGTAGAAAATTGTTTTTTGAATAATTTACTATAGAAAAGGCAATCCCTGGCGTAATTAAAATTTGCGACAGTATAAAATTATTTTTTGAATAATTTACTATAGAAAAGGCAATCCCTGGCGTATTTAAAATTTGCGACAGTATAAAATTATTTTTTGAAAAATTTACTATAGAAAAGGCAATCCCTGGCGCACTTAAAATTTGCGACAGTAAAAAATTATTTTTTGAATAATTTACTATAGAAAAGGCAATCCCTGGCGCACTTAAAATTTGCGACAGTAAAAAATTATTTTTTGAATAATTTACTATAGAAAAGGTAATCCCTGGCGTAATTAAAATTTGCGACAGTATAAAATTATTTTTTGAATAATTTACTATAGAAAAGGCAATCCCTGGCGCACCTAAAATTTGCGACAGCAGAAAATTATTTTTTGAATAATTTAATATAGAAAAGGCAATCCCTGGCGCAATTAAAATTTGCGACAGTAGAAAATTATTTTTTGAATAATTTACTATAGAAAAGGCAATCCCTGGCGTAATTAAAATTTGCGACAGTAGAAAATTATTTTTTGAATAATTTACTATAGAAAAGGCAATCCCTGGCGTAATTAAAATTTGCGACAGTATAAAATTATTTTTTGAATAATTTACTATAGAAAAGGCAATCTCTGGCGCAATTAAAATTTGCGACAGTTGAAAATTATTTTTTGAATAATTTACTATAGAAAAGGCAATCCCTGGCGTAATTAAAATTTGCGACAGTAAAAAATTATTTTTTGAATAATTTACTATAGAAAAGGCAATCCCTGGGATATTTAAAATTTGCGACAGTAAAAAATTATTTTTTGAATAATTTACTATAGAAAAGGCAATCCCTGGCGTAATTAAAATTTGCGACAGTAAGAAATTATTTTTTGAATAATTTACTATAGAAAAGCCAATCCCTGGCGTAATTAAAATTTGCGACAGTAGAAAATTATTTGTTGAATAATTTACTATAGAAAAGGCAATCCCTGGCGCACTTAAAATTTGCGACAGTAAAAAATTATTTTTTGAATAATTTACTATAGAAAAGGCAATCCCTGGCGTAATTAAAATTTGCGACAGTAGAAAATTATTTTTTGAATAATTTACTATAGAAAAGGCAATCCCTGGCGCACTTAAAATTTGCGACAGTAGAAAATTATTTTTTGAATAATTTACTATAGAAAAGGCAATCCCTGGCGTAATTAAAATTTGCGACAGTAAAAAATTATTTTTTGAATAATTTACTATAGAAAAGGCAATCCCTGGCGCACTTAAAATTTGCGACAGTAAAAAATTATTTTTTGAATAATTTACTACAGAAAAGGCAATCCCTGGCGCACTTAAAATTTGCGACAGTAAAAAATTATTTTTTGCAAAATTTACTATAGAAAAGGCAATCCCTGGCGCACTTAAAATTTGCGACAGTAAAAAATTATTTTTTAAATAATTTACTATAGAAAAGGCAATCCCTGGCGTAATTAAATTTTGCGACAGTTGAAAATTATTTTTTGAATAATTTACTATAGAAAAGGCAAACCCTGGCACAATTAAAATTTGCGACAGTAAAAAATTATTTTTTGCAAAATTTACTATAGAAAAGGCAATCCCTGGCGTAATTAAAATTTGCGACAGTATAAAATTATTTTTTGAATAATTTACTATAGAAAAGGCAATCCCTGGCGCACTTAAAATTTTCGACAGTAAAAAATTATTTTTTGAATAATTTACTATAGAAAAGGAAATCCCTGGCGCAATTAAAATTTGCGACAGTAGAAAATTATTTTTTGAATAATTTACTATAGAAAAGGCAATCCCTGGCGTAATTAAAATTTGCGACAGTAAAAAATTATTTTTTGAATAATTTACTATAGAAAAGGCAATCCCTGGCGCACTTAAAATTTGCGACAGTAAAAAATTATTCAATTTACTATAGAAAAGGCAATCCCTGGCGTAATTAAAATTTGCGACAGTATAAAATTATTTTTTGAATAATTTACTATAGAAAAGGCAATCCCTGGCGTAATTAAAATTTTCGACAGTAAAAAATTAATATTTTGAAAAATTTACTGTAGAAAAGGCAATCCCTGGCGCAATTAAAATTTGTGACAGTAGAAAATTATTTTTTGAATAATTTACTGTAGAAAAGGCAATCCCTGGCGCAATTAAAATTTGCGACAGTAGAAAATTATTTTTTGAAAAATTTACTGTAGAAAAGGCAATCCCTGGCGCAGTTAAAATTTGCGACAGTAGAAAATTATTTTTTGAATAATTTACTATAGAAAAGGCAATCCCTGGCGCACTTAAAATTTGCGACAGTAAAAAATTATTTTGTGAGAAATTTACTATAGAAAAGGCAATCCCTGGGATATTTAAAATTTGCGACAGTAGAAAATTATTTTTTGAATAATTTACTATAGAAAAGGCAATCCCTGGCGCTCTTAAAATTTGCGACAGTAAAAAATTATTTTTTGAATAATTTACTATAGAAAAGGCAATCCCTGGCGCACTTAAAATTTGCGACAGTAAAAAATTATTTTTTGAATAATTTACTATAGAAAAGGCAATCCCTGGCGCAATTAAAATTTGCGACAGTAGAAAATAATTTTTTGAATAATTTACTATAGAAAACACAATCCCTGGCGCAATTAAAATTTGTGACAGTAGAAAATTATTTTTTGAATAATTTACTGTAGAAAAGGCAATCCCTGGCGCAATTAAAATTTGCGACAGTAGAAAATTATTTTTTGAAAAATTTACTGTAGAAAAGGCAATCCCTGGCGCAGTTAAAATTTGCGACAGTAGAAAATTATTTTTTGAATAATTTACTATAGAAAAGGCAATCCCTGGCGCACTTAAAATTTGCGACAGTAAAAAATTATTTTGTGAGAAATTTACTATAGAAAAGGCAATCCCTGGGATATTTAAAATTTGCGACAGTAGAAAATTATTTTTTGAATAATTTACTATAGAAAAGGCAATCCCTGGCGCTCTTAAAATTTGCGACAGTAAAAAATTATTTTTTGAATAATTTACTATAGAAAAGGCAATCCCTGGCGCACTTAAAATTTGCGACAGTAAAAAATTATTTTTTGAATAATTTACTATAGAAAAGGCAATCCCTGGCGCAATTAAAATTTGCGACAGTAGAAAATTATTTTTTGAATAATTTACTATAGAAAACACAATCCCTGGCGCACTTAAAATTTGCGACAGTAAAAAATTATTTTGTGAGAAATTTACTATAGAAAAGGCAATCCCTGGGATATTTAAAATTTGCGACAGTAGAAAATTATTTTTTGAATAATTTACTATAGAAAAGGCAATCCCTGGCGCACTTAAAATTTGCGACAGTAAAAAATTATTTTTTGAATAATTTACTATAGAAAAGGCAATCCCTGGCGCAATTAAAATTTGCGACAGTAGAAAATTATTTTTTGAATAATTTACTATAGAAAACACAATCCCTGGCGCACTTAAAATTTGCGACAGTAAAAAATTATTTTGTGAGAAATTTACTATAGAAAAGGCAATCCCTGGGATATTTAAAATTTGCGACAGTAGAAAATTATTTTTTGAATAATTTACTATAGAAAAGGCAATCCCTGGCGTAATTAAAATTTGCGACAGTAAAAAATTATTTTTTGAATAATTTACTATAGAAAAGGCAATCCCTAGCGCACTTGAAATTTGCGACAGTAAAAAATTATTTTTTGACTAATTTACTATAGAAAAGGCAATCCCTGGCGCACTTAAAATTTGCGACAGTAAAAAATTATTTTTTGAATAATTTACTATAGAAAAGGCAATCCCTGGCGTAATTAAAATTTGCGACAGTAAAAAATTATTTTTTGAATAATTTACTATAGAAAAGGCAATCCCTGGCGCTCTTAAAATTTGCGACAGTAAAAAATTATTTTTTGAATAATTTACTATAGAAAAGGCAATCCCTGGCGCACTTAAAATTTGCGACAGTAAAAAATTATTTTTTGAATAATTTACTATAGAAAAGGCAATCCCTGGCGCAATTAAAATTTGCGACAGTAGAAAATTATTTTTTGAATAATTTAGTATAGAAAACACAATCCCTGGCGCACTTAAAATTTGCGACAGTAAAAAATTATTTTGTGAGAAATTTACTATAGAAAAGGCAATCCCTGGGATATTTAAAATTTGCGACAGTAGAAAATTATTTTTTGAATAATTTACTATAGAAAAGGCAATCCCTGGCGTAATTAAAATTTGCGACAGTAAAAAATTATTTTTTGAATAATTTACTATAGAAAAGGCAATCCCTAGCGCACTTGAAATTTGCGACAGTAAAAAATTATTTTTTGACTAATTTACTATAGAAAAGGCAATCCCTGGCGCACTTAAAATTTGCGACAGTAAAAAATTATTTTTTGAATAATTTACTATAGAAAAGGCAATCCCTGGCGTAATTAAAATTTGCGACAGTAAAAAATTATTTTTTGAATAATTTACTATAGAAAAGGCAATCCCTGGCGCAATTAAAATTTGCGACAGTAGAAAATTATTTTTTGAATAATTTACTATAGAAAAGGCAATCCCTGGCGTAATTAAAATTTGCGACAGTAGAAAATTATTTTTTGAATAATTTACTATAGAAAAGGCAATCCCTGGCGTAATTAAAATTTGCGACAGTAGAAAATTATTTTTTGAATAATTTACTATAGAAAAGGCAATCCCTGGCGTAATTAAAATTTGCGACAGTATAAAATTATTTTTTGAATAATTTACTATAGAAAAGGCAATCCCTGGCGTAATTAAAATTTGCGACAGTATAAAATTATTTTTTGAATAATTTACTATAGAAAAGGCAATCCCTAGCGCAATTAAAATTTGCGACAGTTGAAAATTATTTTTTGAATAATTTACTATAGAAAAGGCAATCCCTGGCGTAATTAAAATTTGCGACAGTAAAAAATTATTTTTTGAATAATTTACTATAGAAAAGGCAATCCCTGGCGCAATTAAAATTTGCGACAGTTGAAAATTATTTTTTGAATAATTTACTATAGAAAAGGCAATCCCTGGCGTAATTAAAATTTGCGACAGTAAAAAATTATTTTTTGAATAATTTACTATAGAAAAGGCAATCCCTGGAATATCTAAAATTTGCGACAGTAGAAAATTATTTTTTGAATAATTTACTATAGAAAAGGCAATCCCTGGCGTAATTAAAATTTGCGACAGTAGAAAATTATTTTTGAATAATTTACTATAGAAAAGGCAATCCCTGGCGCAATTAAAATTTGCGACAGTAGAAAATTATTTTTTGAATAATTTACTATAGAAAAGGCAATCCCTGGCGTAATTAAAATTTGCGACAGTAGAAAATTGTTTTTTGAATAATTTACTATAGAAAAGGCAATCCCTGGCGTAATTAAAATTTGCGACAGTAGAAAATTATTTCTTGAATAATTTACTATAGAAAAGGCAATGCCTGGCGCACTTAAAATTTGCGACAGTAAAAAATTATTTTTTGAATAATTTACTATAGAAAAGGCAATCCCTGGCGTAATTAAAATTTGCGACAGTATAAAATTATTTTTTGAATAATTTACTATAGAAAAGGCAATCTCTGGCGCAATTAAAATTTGCGACAGTTGAAAATTATTTTTTGAATAATTTACTATAGAAAAGGCAATCCCTGGCGTAATTAAAATTTGCGACAGTAAAAAATTATTTTTTGAATAATTTACTATAGAAAAGGCAATCCCTGGGATATTTAAAATTTGCGACAGTAAAAAATTATTTTTTGAATAATTTACTATAGAAAAGGCAATCCCTGGCGTAATTAAAATTTGCGACAGTAAAAAATTATTTTTTGAATAATTTACTATAGAAAAGCCAATCCCTGGCGTAATTAAAATTTGCGACAGTAGAAAATTATTTCTTGAATAATTTACTATAGAAAAGGCAATGCCTGGCGCACTTAAAATTTGCGACAGTAAAAAATTATTTTTTGAATAATTTACTATAGAAAAGGCAATCCCTGGCGTAATTAAAATTTGCGACAGTAGAAAATTATTTTTTGAATAATTTACTATAGAAAAGGCAATCCCTGGCGCACTTAAAATTTGCGACAGTAGAAAATTATTTTTTGAATAATTTACTATAGAAAAGGCAATCCCTGGCGTAATTAAAATTTGCGACAGTAAAAAATTATTTTTTGAATAATTTACTATAGAAAAGGCAATCCCTGGCGCACTTAAAATTTGCGACAGTAAAAAATTATTTTTTGAATAATTTACTACAGAAAAGGCAATCACTGGCGCACTTAAAATTTGCGACAGTAAAAAATTATTTTTTGCAAAATTTACTATAGAAAAGGCAATCCCTGGCGCACTTAAAATTTGCGACAGTAAAAAATTATTTTTTAAATAATTTACTATAGAAAAGGCAATCCCTGGCGTAATTAAAATTTGCGACAGTTGAAAATTATTTTTTGAATAATTTACTATAGAAAAGGCAAACCCTGGCACAATTAAAATTTGCGACAGTAAAAAATTATTTTTTGCAAAATTTACTATAGAAAAGGCAATCCCTGGCGTAATTAAAATTTGCGACAGTATAAAATTATTTTTTGAATAATTTACTATAGAAAAGGCAATCCCTGGCGCACTTAAAATTTTCGACAGTAAAAAATTATTTTTTGAATAATTTACTATAGAAAAGGAAATCCCTGGCGCAATTAAAATTTGCGACAGTAGAAAATTATTTTTTGAATAATTTACTATAGAAAAGGCAATCCCTGGCGTAATTAAAATTTGCGACAGTAAAAAATTATTTTTTGAATAATTTACTATAGAAAAGGCAATCCCTGGCGCACTTAAAATTTGAGACAGTAAAAAATTATTCAATTTACTATAGAAAAGGCAATCCCTGGCGTAATTAAAATTTGCGACAGTATAAAATTATTTTTTGAATAATTTACTATAGAAAAGGCAATCCCTGGCGTAATTAAAATTTTCGACAGTAAAAAATTAATATTTTGAAAAATTTACTGTAGAAAAGGCAATCCCTGGCGCAATTAAAATTTGTGACAGTAGAAAATTATTTTTTGAATAATTTACTGTAGAAAAGGCAATCCCTGGCGCAATTAAAATTTGCGACAGTAGAAAATTATTTTTTGAAAAATTTACTGTAGAAAAGGCAATCCCTGGCGCAGTTAAAATTTGCGACAGTAGAAAATTATTTTTTGAATAATTTACTATAGAAAAGGCAATCCCTGGCGCACTTAAAATTTGCGACAGTAAAAAATTATTTTGTGAGAAATTTACTATAGAAAAGGCAATCCTTGGGATATTTAAAATTTGCGACAGTAGAAAATTATTTTTTGAATAATTTACTATAGAAAAGGCAATCCCTGGCGTAATTAAAATTTGCGACAGTAGAAAATTATTTTTTGAATAATTTACTATAGAAAAGGCAATCCCTGGCGCAATTATAATTTGCGACAGTAAAAAATTATTTTTTGCAAAATTTACTATAGAAAAGGCAATCCCTGGCGCACTTAAAATTTGCGACAGTAAAAAATTATTTTTTGAATAATTTACTATAGAAAAGGCAATCTCTGGCGTAATTAAAATTTGCGACAGTAAAAAATTATTTTTTGAATAACTTACTATAGAAAAGGCAATCCCTGGCGCAATTAAAATTTGCGACAGTTGAAAATTATTTTTTGAATAATTTACTATAGAAAAGGCAATCCCTGGCGTAATTAAAATTTGCGACAGTAAAAAATTATTTTTTGAATAATTTACTATAGAAAAGGCAATCCCTGGGATATTTAAAATTTGTGACAGTAAAAAATTATTTTTTGAATAATTTACTATAGAAAAGGCAATCCCTGGCCTAATTAAAATTTGCGACAGTAAAAAATTATATTTTGAATAATTTACTATAGAAAAGACTATCCCTGGCGTAATTAAAATTTGCGACAGTAGAAAATTATTTTTTGAATAATTTACTATAGAAAAGGCAATCCCTGGCGCTCTTAAAATTTGCGACAGTAAAAAATTATTTTTTGAATAATTTACTATAGAAAAGGCAATCCCTGGCGCACTTAAAATTTGCGACAGTAAAAAATTATTTTTTGAATAATTTACTATAGAAAAGGCAATCCCTGGCGCAATTAAAATTTGCGACAGTAGAAAATTATTTTTTGAATAATTTACTATAGAAAACACAATCCCTGGCGCACTTAAAATTTGCGACAGTAAAAAATTATTTTGTGAGAAATTTACTATAGAAAAGGCAATCCCTGGGATATTTAAAATTTGCGACAGTAGAAAATTATTTTTTGAATAATTTACTATAGAAAAGGCAATCCCTGGCGTAATTAAAATTTGCGACAGTAAAAAATTATTTTTTGAATAATTTACTATAGAAAAGGCAATCCCTAGCGCACTTGAAATTTGCGACAGTAAAAAATTATTTTTTGACTAATTTACTATAGAAAAGGCAATCCCTGGCGCACTTAAAATTTGCGACAGTAAAAAATTATTTTTTGAATAATTTACTATAGAAAAGGCAATCCCTGGCGCACTTAAAATTTGCGACAGTAAAAAATTATTTTGTGAGAAATTTACTATAGAAGAGGCAATCCCTGGGATATTTAAAATTTGCGACAGTAGAAAATTATTTTTTGAATAATTTACTATAGAAAAGGCAATCCCTGCCGTAATTAAAATTTGCGACAGTAGAAAATTATTTTTTGAATAATTTACTATAGAAAAGGCAATCCCTGGCGCAATTAAAATTTGCGACAGTAGAAAATTATTTTTTGAATAATTTACTATAGAAAAGGCAATCCCTGGCGTAATTAAAATTTGCGACAGTAAAAAATTATTTTTTGCAAAATTTACTATAGAAAAGGCAATCCCTGGCGCACTTAAAATTTGCGACAGTAAAAAATTATTTTTTGAATAATTTACTATAGAAAAGGCAATCTCTGGCGTAATTAAAATTTGCGACAGTAGAAAATTATTTTTTGAATAATTTACTATAGAAAAGGCAATCCCTGGCGCAATTAAAATTTGCGACAGTAGAAAATTATTTTTTGAATAATTTACTATAGAAAAGGCAATCCCTGGCGTAATTAAAATTTGCGACAGTAAAAAATTATTTTTTGAATAATTTACTATAGAAAAGGCAATCCCTGGCGCACTTAAAATTTGCGACAGTAAAAAATTATTTTTTGAATAATTTACTATAGAAAAGGCAATCCCTGGCGCACTTAAAATTTGTGACAGTAAAAAATTATTTTTTGCAAAATTTACTATAGAAAAGGCAATCCCTGGCGCACTTAAAATTTGCGACAGTAAAAAATTATTTTTTGAATAATTTACTATAGAAAAGGCAATCCCTGGCGCACTTAAAATTTGTGACAGTAAAAAATTATTTTTTGCAAAATTTACTATAGAAAAGGCAATCCCTGGCGCACTTAAAATTTGCGACAGTAAAAAATTATTTTTTGAATAATTTACTATAGAAAAGGCAATCCCTGGCGTAATTAAAATTTGCGACAGTTGAAAATTATTTTTTGAATAATTTACTATAGAAAAGGCAATCCCTGGCGCAATTAAAATTTGCGACAGTAAAAAATTATTTTTTGCAAAATTTACAATAGAAAAGGCAATCCCTGGCGTAATTAAAATTTGCGACAGTATAAAATTATTTTTTGAATAATTTACTATAGAAAAGGCAATCCCTGGCGCACTTAAAATTTTCGACAGTAAAAAATTATTTTTTGAATAATTTACTATAGAAAAGGCAATCCCTGGCGCAATTAAAATTTGCGACAGTAGAAAATTATTTTTTGAATAATTTACTATAGAAAAGGCAATCCCTGGCGCAATTAAAATTTGCGACAGTAGAAAATTATTTTTTGAATAATTTACTATAGAAAAGGCCATCCCTGGCGTAATTAAAATTTGCGACAGTAAAAAATTATTTTTTGAATAATTTACTATAGAAAAGGCAATCCCTGGCGCACTTAAAATATGCGACAGTAGAAAATTATTTTTTGAATAATTTACTATAGAAAAGGCAATCCCTGGCGCAATTATAATTTGCGACAGTAAAAAATTATTTTTTGCAAAATTTAAAATGTAAAAAATTATTTTTTGCAAAATTTACTATAGAAAAGGCAATCCCTGGCGCACTTAAAATTTGCGACAGTAAAAAATTATTTTTTGAATAATTTACTATAGAAAAGGCAATCCCTGGCGTAATTAAAATTTGCGACAGTAGAAAATTATTTTTTGAATAATTTACTATAGAAAAGGCAATCCCTGGCGCAATTAAAATTTGCGACAGTAGAAAATTATTTTTTGAATAATTTACTATAGAAAAGGCAATCCTTGGCGTAATTAAAATTTGCGACAGTAAAAAATTATTTTTTGAATAATTTACTATAGAAAAGGCAATCCCTGGCGCACTTAAAATATGCGACAGTAAAAAATTATTTTTTGAATAATTTACTATAGAAAAGGCAATCCCTGGCGCACTTAAAATTTGTGACAGTAAAAAATTATTTTTTGCAAAATTTACTATAGAAAAGGCAATACCTGGCGCACTTAAAATTTGCGACAGTAAAAAATTATTTTTTGAATAATTTACTATAGAAAAGGCAATCCCTGGCGTAATTAAAATTTGCGACAGCTGAAAATTATTTTTTGAATAATTTACTATAGAAAAGGCAATCCGTGGCGCAATTAAAATTTGCGACAGTAAAAAATTATTTTTTGCAAAATTTACAATAGAAAAGGCAATCCCTGGCGTAATTAAAATTTGCGACAGTATAAAATTATTTTTTGAATAATTTACTATAGAAAAGGCAATCCCTGGCGCACTTAAAATTTTCGACAGTAAAAAATTATTTTTTGAATAATTTACTATAGAAAAGGCAATCCCTGGCGCAATTAAAATTTGCGACAGTAGAAAATTATTTTTTGAATAATTTACTATAGAAAAGGCCATCCCTGGCGTAATTAAAATTTGCGACAGTAAAAAATTATTTTTTGAATAATTTACTATAGAAAAGGCAATCCCTGGCGCACTTAAAATTTGCGACAGTAAAAAATAATTTTTTGAATAATTTACTATAGAAAAGGCAATCCCTGGCGTAATTAAAATTTGCGACAGTATAAAATTATTTTTTGAATAATTTACTATAGAAAAGGCAAACCCTGGCGTAATTATAATTTGCGACAGTATAAAATTATTTTTTGAATAATTTACTATAGAAAAGGCAATCCCTGGCGCAATTAAAATTTGCGACAGTAGAAAATTATTTTTTGAATAATTTACTGTAGAAAAGGCAATCCCTGGCGCAATTAAAATTTGCGACAGTAGAAAATTATTTTTTGAAAAATTTACTGTAGAAAAATCAATCCCTGGGGCAATTAAAATTTGCGACAGTAGAAAATTATTTTTTGAATAATTTACTATTAAAAAGGCAATCCCTGGCGCACTTAAAATTTGCGACAGTAAAAAATTATTTTGTGAGAAATTTACTATAGAAAAGGCAATCCCTGGGATATTTAAAATTTGCGACAGTAGAAAATTATTTTTTGAATAATTTACTATAGAAAAGGCAATTCCTGGCGCAATTATAATTTGCGACAGTAAAAAATTATTTTTTGCAAAATTTACTATAGAAAAGGCAATCCCTGGCGCACTTAAAATTTGCGACAGTAAAAAATTATTTTTTGAATAATTTACTATAGAAAAGGCAATCCCTGGCGTAATTAAAATTTGCGACAGTATAAAATTATTTTTTGAATAATTTACTATAGAAAAGGCAATCCCTGGCGTAATTAAAATTTTCGACAGTAAAAAATTAATATTTTGAAAAATTTACTGTAGAAAAGGCAATCCCTGGCGCAATTAAAATTTGCGACAGTAGAAAATTATTTTTTGAATAATTTACTGTAGAAAAGGCAATCCCTGGCGCAATTAAAATTTGCGACAGTAGAAAATTATTTTTTGAATAATTTACTATATAAAAGGCAATCCCTGGGATATTTAAAATTTGCGACAGTAAAAAATTATTTTTTGAATAATTTACTATAGAAAAGGCAATCCCTGGCCTAATTAAAATTTGCGACAGTAAAAAATTATTTTTTGAATAATTTACTATAGAAAAGCCAATCCCTGGCGTAATTAAAATTTGCGACAGTAGAAAATTATTTTTTGAATAATTTACTATAGAAAAGGCAATCCCTGGCGCACTTAAAATTTGCGACAGTAAAAACTTATTTTTTGAATAATTTACTATAGAAAAGGCAATCCCTGGCGCACTTAAAATTTGCGACAGTAAAAAATTATTTTTTGAATAATTTACTATAGAAAAGGCAATCCCTGGCGCAATTAAAATTTGCGACAGTAAAAAATTATTTTTTGAATAATTTACTATAGAAAAGGCAATCCCTGGCGCAATTATAATTTGCGACAGTAAAAAATTATTTTTTGCTAAATTTACTATAGAAAAGGCAATCCCTGGCGCACTTAAAATTTGCGACAGTTAAAAATTATTTTTTGAATAATTTACTATAGAAAAGGCAATCCCTGGCTTAATTAAAATTTGCGACAGTAGAAAATTATTTTTTGAATAATTTACTATAGAAAAGGCAATCCCTGGCGCAATTAAAATTTGCGACAGTAGAAAATTATTTTTTGAATAATTTACTAGAGAAAAGGCAATCCCTGGCGTAATTAAAATTTGC
Source organism: Dioctria linearis (assembly GCA_963930735.1). Classification (NCBI taxonomy): domain Eukaryota; kingdom Metazoa; phylum Arthropoda; class Insecta; order Diptera; family Asilidae; genus Dioctria; species Dioctria linearis. Next base: position 57,672 of record CAWVNZ010001890.1, on the reverse strand, counting down.
GACAGTAAAAAATTATTTTTTGAATAATTTACTATAGAAAAGGCAATCCCTGGCGCACTTAAAATTTGCGACAGTAAAAAATTATTTTTTGAATAATTTACTATAGAAAAGGCAATCCCTGGCGCACTTAAAATTTGTGACAGTAAAAAATTATTTTTTGCAAAATTTACTATAGAAAAGGCAATCCCTGGCGCACTTAAAATTTGCGACAGTAAAAAATTATTTTTTGAATAATTTACTATAGAAAAGGCAATCCCTGGCGTAATTAAAATTTGCGACAGTTGAAAATTATTTTTTGAATAATTAACTATAGAAAAGGCAATCCCTGGCGCAATTAAAATTTGCGACAGTAAAAAATTATTTTTTGCAAAATTTACAATAGAAAAGGCAATCCCTGGCGTAATTAAAATTTGCGACAGTATAAAATTATTTTTTGAATAATTTACTATAGAAAAGGCAATCCCTGGCGCACTTAAAATTTTCGACAGTAAAAAATTATTTTTTGAATAATTTACTATAGAAAAGGCAATCCCTGGCGCAATTAAAATTTGCGACAGTAGAAAATTATTTTTTGAATAATTTACTATAGAAAAGGCAATCCCTGGCGTAATTAAAATTTGCGACAGTTGAAAAATATTTTTTGAATAATTTACTATAGAAAAGGCAATCCCTGGCGCAATTAAAATTTGCGACAGTAAAAAATTATTTCTTGCAAAATTTACAATAGAAAAGGCAATCCCTGGCGTAATTAAAATTTTCGACAGTAAAAAATTAATATTTTGAAAAATTTACTGTAGAAAACGCAATCCCTGGCGCAATTAAAATTTGCGACAGTAAAAAATTATTTTTTGAATAATTTACTATAGAAAAGGCAATCCCTGGCGTAATTAAAATTTGCGACAGTAAAAAATTATTTTTTGAATAATTTACTATAGAAAGGGCAAACCCTGGCGCACTTGAAATTTGCGACAGTAAAAAATTATTTTGTGAGAAATTTACTATAGAAAAGGCAATCCCTGGGATATTTAAAATTTGCGACAGTAGAAAATTATTTTTTGAATAATTTACTATAGAAAAGGCAATCCCTGGCGCACTTAAAATTTGCGACAGTAGAAAATTATTTTTTGAATAATTTACTATAGAAAAGGCAATCCCTGGCGTAATTAAAATTTGCGACAGTAAAAAATTATTTTTTGAATAATTTACTATAGAAAAGGCAATCCCTGGCGCACTTAAAATTTGCGACAGTAAAAAATTATTTTTTGAATAATTTACTATAGAAAAGGCAATCCCTGGCGCACTTAAAATTTGTGACAGTAAAAAATTATTTTTTGCAAAATTTACTATAGAAAAGGCAATCCCTGGCGCACTTAAAATTTGCGACAGTAAAAAATTATTTTTTGAATAATTTACTATAGAAAAGGCAATCCCTGGCGCACTTAAAATTTGTGACAGTAAAAAATTATTTTTTGAATAATTTACTATAGAAAAGGCAATCCCTGGCGTAATTAAAATTTGCGACAGTAAAAAATTATTTTTTGAATAATTTACTATAGAAAAGGCAATCCCTGGCGCACTTAAAATTTGCGACAGTAAAAAATTATTTTTTGAATAATTTACTATAGAAAAGGCAATCCCTGGCGCACTTAAAATTTGTGACAGTAAAAAATTATTTCTTGCAAAATTTACTATAGAAAAGCAATCCCTGGCGCACTTAAAATTTGCGACAGTAAAAAATTATTTTTTGAATAATTTACTATAGAAAAGGCAATCCCTGGCGTAATTAAAATTTGCGACACTTGAAAATTATTTTTTGAATAATTTACTATAGAAAAGGCAATCCCTGGCGCAATTAAAATTTGCGACAGTAAAAAATTATTTTTTGCAAAATTTACAATAGAAAAGGCAATCCCTGGCGTAATTAAAATTTGCGACAGTATAAAATTATTTTTTGAATAATTTACTATAGAAAAGGCAATCCCTGGCGCACTTAAAATTTTCGACAGTAAAAAATTATTTTTTGAATAATTTACTATAGAAAAGGCAATCCCTGGCGCAATTAAAATTTGCGACAGTAGAAAATTATTTTTTGAATAATTTACTATAGAAAAGGCAATCCCTGGCGCAATTAAAATTTGCGACAGTAAAAAATTATTTTTTGAATAATTTACTATAGAAAAGGCAATCCCTGGCGCAATTAAAATTTGCGACAGTAGAAAATTATTTTTTGAATAATTTACTATAGAAAAGGCAATCCCTGGCGTAATTAAAATTTGCGACAGTATAAAATTATTTTTTGAATAATTTACTATAGAAAAGGCAATCCCTGGCGTAATTAAAATTTTCGACAGTAAAAAATTAATATTTTGAAAAATTTACTGTAGAAAAGTCAATCCCTGGCGCAATTAAAATTTGCGACAGTAGAAAATTATTTTTTGAATAATTTACTGTAGAAAAGGCAATCCCTGGCGCAATTAAAATTTGCGACAGTAGAAAATTATTTTTTGAATAATTTACTATATAAAAGGCAATCCCTGGCCTAATTAAAATTTGCGACAGTAAAAAATTATTTTTTGAATAATTTACTATAGAAAAGCCAATCCCTGGCGTAATTAAAATTTGCGACAGTAGAAAATTATTTTTTGAATAATTTACTATAGAAAAGGCAATCCCTGGCGCACTTAAAATTTGCGACAGTAAAAAATTATTTTTTGAATAATTTACTATAGAAAAGGCAATCCCTGGCGCACTTAAAATTTGCGACAGTAAAAAATTATTTTTTGAATAATTTACTATAAAAAAGGCAATCCCTGGCGCAATTAAAATTTGCGACAGTAGAAAATTATTTTTTGAATAATTTACTATAGAAAAGGCAATCCCTGGCGTAATTAAAATTTGCGACAGTATAAAATTATTTTTTGAATAATTTACTATAGAAAAGGCAATCCCTGGCGTAATTAAAATTTGCGACAGTAGAAAATTATTTTTTGAATAATTTACTGTAGAAAAGGCAATCCATGGCGCAATTAAAATTTGCGACAGTAAAAAATTATTTTTTGAATAATTTACTATAGAAAAGGCAATCCCTGGCGCACTTAAAATTTGTGACAGTAAAAAATTATTTTTTGCAAAATTTACTATAGAAAAGGCAATCCCTGGCGTAATTAAAATTTGCGACAGTAAAAAATTATTTTTTGAATAATTTACTATAGAAAAGGCAATCCCTGGCGCACTTAAAATTTGCGACAGTAAAAAATTATTTTTTGAATAATTTACTATAGAAAAGGCAATCCCTGGCGCACTTAAAATTTGTGACAGTAAAAAATTATTTTTTGCAAAATTTACTATAGAAAAGGCAATCCCTGGCGCACTTAAAATTTGCGACAGTAAAAAATTATTTTTTGAATAATTTACTATAGAAAAGGCAATCCCTGGCGCACTTAAAATTTGTGACAGTAAAAAATTATTTTTTGAATAATTTACTATAGAAAAGGCAATCCCTGGCGTAATTAAAATTTGCGACAGTAAAAAATTATTTTTTGAATAATTTACTATAGAAAAGGCAATCCCTGGCGCACTTAAAATTTGCGACAGTAAAAAATTATTTTTTGAATAATTTACTATAGAAAAGGCAATCCCTGGCGCACTTAAAATTTGTGACAGTAAAAAATTATTTTTTGCAAAATTTACTATAGAAAAGCAATCCCTGGCGCACTTAAAATTTGCGACAGTAAAAAATTATTTTTTGAATAATTTACTATAGAAAAGGCAATCCCTGGCGTAATTAAAATTTGCGACACTTGAAAATTATTTTTTGAATAATTTACTATAGAAAAGGCAATCCCTGGCGCAATTAAAATTTGCGACAGTAAAAAATTATTTTTTGCAAAATTTACAATAGAAAAGGCAATCCCTGGCGTAATTAAAATTTGCGACAGTATAAAATTATTTTTTGAATAATTTACTATAGAAAAGGCAATCCCTGGCGCACTTAAAATTTTCGACAGTAAAAAATTATTTTTTGAATAATTTACTATAGAAAAGGCAATCCCTGGCGCAATTAAAATTTGCGACAGTAGAAAATTATTTTTTGAATAATTTACTATAGAAAAGGCAATCCCTGGCGCAATTAAAATTTGCGACAGTAAAAAATTATTTTTTGAATAATTTACTATAGAAAAGGCAATCCCTGGCGCAATTAAAATTTGCGACAGTAGAAAATTATTTTTTGAATAATTTACTATAGAAAAGGCAATCCCTGGCGTAATTAAAATTTGCGACAGTATAAAATTATTTTTTGAATAATTTACTATAGAAAAGGCAATCCCTGGCGTAATTAAAATTTTCGACAGTAAAAAATTAATATTTTGAAAAATTTACTGTAGAAAAGTCAATCCCTGGCGCAATTAAAATTTGCGACAGTAGAAAATTATTTTTTGAATAATTTACTGTAGAAAAGGCAATCCCTGGCGCAATTAAAATTTGCGACAGTAGAAAATTATTTTTTGAATAATTTACTATATAAAAGGCAATCCCTGGCCTAATTAAAATTTGCGACAGTAAAAAATTATTTTTTGAATAATTTACTATAGAAAAGCCAATCCCTGGCGTAATTAAAATTTGCGACAGTAGAAAATTATTTTTTGAATAATTTACTATAGAAAAGGCAATCCCTGGCGCACTTAAAATTTGCGACAGTAAAAAATTATTTTTTGAATAATTTACTATAGAAAAGGCAATCCCTGGCGCACTTAAAATTTGCGACAGTAAAAAATTATTTTTTGAATAATTTACTATAAAAAAGGCAATCCCTGGCGCAATTAAAATTTGCGACAGTAGAAAATTATTTTTTGAATAATTTACTATAGAAAAGGCAATCCCTGGCGTAATTAAAATTTGCGACAGTATAAAATTATTTTTTGAATAATTTACTATAGAAAAGGCAATCCCTGGCGTAATTAAAATTTGCGACAGTAGAAAATTATTTTTTGAATAATTTACTGTAGAAAAGGCAATCCATGGCGCAATTAAAATTTGCGACAGTAGAAAATTATTTTTTGAATAATTTACTATATAAAAGGCAATCCCTGGCGTAATTAAAATTTGCGACAGTATAAAATTATTTTTTGAATAATTTACTATAGAAAAGGCAATCCCTGGCGTAATTAGAATTTGCGACAGTAAAAAATTAATATTTTGAAAAATTTACTGTAGAAAAGTCAATCCCTGGCGCAATTAAAATTTGCGACAGTAGAAAATTATTTTTTGAATAATTTACTGTAGAAAAGGCAATCCCTGGCGCAATTAAAATTTGCGACAGTAAAAAATTATTTTTTGAATAATTTACTATAGAAAAGGCAATCCCTGGCGCAATTAAAATTTGCGACAGTAGAAAATTATTTTTTGAATAATTTACTATAGAAAAGGCAATCCCTGGCGTAATTAAAATTTGCGACAGTATAAAATTATTTTTTGAATAATTTACTATAGAAAAGGCAATCCCTGGCGTAATTAAAATTTTCGACAGTAAAAAATTAATATTTTGAAAAATTTACTGTAGAAAAGTCAATCCCTGGCGCAATTAAAATTTGCCACAGTAGAAAATTATTTTTTGAATAATTTACTGTAGAAAAGGCAATCCCTGGCGCAATTAAAATTTGCGACAGTAGAAAATTATTTTTTGAATAATTTACTATATAAAAGGCAATCCCTGGCCTAATTAAAATTTGCGACAGTAAAAAATTATTTTTTGAATAATTTACTATAGAAAAGCCAATCCCTGGCGTAATTAAAATTTGCGACAGTAGAAAATTATTTTTTGAATAATTTACTATAGAAAAGGCAATCCCTGGCGCACTTAAAATTTGCGACAGTAAAAAATTATTTTTTGAATAATTTACTATAGAAAAGGCAATCCCTGGCGCACTTAAAATTTGCGACAGTAAAAAATTATTTTTTGAATAATTTACAATAGAAAAGGCAATCCCTGGCGCAATTAAAATTTGCGACAGTAGAAAATTATTTTTTGAATAATTTACTATAGAAAAGGCAATCCCTGGCGTAATTAAAATTTGCGACAGTAGAAAATTATTTTTTGAATAATTTACTGTAGAAAAGGCAATCCCTGGCGCAATTAAAATTTGCGAGAGTAGAAAATTATTTTTTGAATAATTTACTATATAAAAGGCAATCCCTGGCGTAATTAAAATTTGCGACAGTATAAAATTATTTTTTGAATAATTTACTATAGAAAAGGCAATCCCTGGCGTAATTAAAATTTGCGACAGTAAAAAATTAATATTTTGAAAAATTTACTGTAGAAAAGTCAATCCCTGGCGCAATTAAAATTTGCGACAGTAGAAAATTATTTTTTGAATAATTTACTGTAGAAAAGGCAATCCCTGGCGCAATTAAAATTTGCGACAGTAAAAAATTATTTTTAATTTACTATAGAAAAGGCAATCCCTGGCGCAATTAAAATTTGCGACAGTAGAAAATTATTTTTTGAATAATTTACTATAGAAAAGGCAATCCCTGGCGTAATTAAAATTTGCGACAGTATAAAATTATTTTTTGAATAATTTACTATAGAAAAGGCAATCCCTGGCGTAATTAAAATTTTCGACAGTAAAAAATTAATATTTTGAAAAATTTACTGTAGAAAAGTCAATCCCTGGCGCAGTTAAAATTTGCGACAGTAGAAAATTATTTTTTGAATAATTTACTGTAGAAAAGGCAATCCCTGGCGCAATTAAAATTTGCGACAGTAGAAAATTATTTTTTGAATAATTTACTATATAAAAGGCAATCCCTGGCCTAATTAAAATTTGCGACAGTAAAAAATTATTTTTTGAATAATTTACTATAGAAAAGCCAATCCCTGGCGTAATTAAAATTTGCGACAGTAGAAAATTATTTTTTGAATAATTTACTATAGAAAAGGCAATCCCTGGCGCACTTAAAATTTGCGACAGTAAAAAATTATTTTTGAATAATTTTCTATAGAAAAGGCAATCCCTGGCGCACTTAAAACAGTAAAAAATTATTTTTTGAATAATTTACTATAGAAAAGGCAATCCCTGGCGCAATTAAAATTTGCGACAGTAGAAAATTATTTTTTGAATAATTTACTATAGAAAAGGCAATCCCTGGCGCACTTAAAATTTGCGACAGTAAAAAATTATTTTGTGAGAAATTTACTATAGAAAAGGCAATCCCTGGGATATTTAAAATTTGCGACAGTAGAAAATTATTTTTTGAATAATTTACTATAGAAAAGGCAATCCCTGGCGTAATTAAAATTTGCGACAGTAGAAAATTATTTTTTGAATAATTTACTATAGAAAAGGCAATCCCTGGCGCAATTAAAATTTGCGACAGTAGAAAATTATTTTTTGAATAATTTACTATAGAAAAGGCAATCCCTGGCGTAATTAAAATTTGCGACAGTAGAAAATTATTTTTTGAATAATTTACTATAGAAAAGGCAATCCCTGGCGTAATTAAAATTTGCGACAGTATAAAATTATTTTTTGAATAATTTACTATAGAAAAGGCAATCCCTGGCGCAATTAAAATTTGCGACAGTTGAAAATTATTTTTTGAATAATTTACTATAGAAAAGGCAATCCCTGGCGTAATTAAAATTTGCGACAGTAAAAAATTATTTTTTGAATAATTTACTATAGAAAAGGCAATCCCTGGCGCAATTAAAATTTGCGACAGTAGAAAATTATTTTTTGAATAATTTACTATAGAAAAGGCAATCCCTGGCGTAATTAAAATTTGCGACAGTAGAAAATTATTTTTTGAATAATTTACTATAGAAAAGGCAATCCCTGGCGTAATTAAAATTTGCGACAGTATAAAATTATTTTTGAATAATTTACTATAGAAAAGGAAATCCCTGGCGTAATTAAAATTTGCGACAGTATAAAATTATTTTTTGAATAATTTACTATAGAAAAGGCAATCCCTGGCGTAATTAAAATTTGCGACAGTAGAAAATTATTTTTTGAATAATTTACTATAGAAAAGGCAATCCCTGGCGTAATTAAAATTTGCGACAGTATAAAATTATTTTTTGAATAATTTACTATAGAAAAGGCAATCCCTGGCGTAATTAAAATTTGCGACAGTATAAAATTATTTTTTGAATAATTTACTATAGAAAAGGCAATCCCTGGCGCAATTAAAATTTGCGACAGTTGAAAATTATTTTTTGAATAATTTACTATAGAAAAGGCAATGCCTAGCGTAATTAAAATTTGCGACAGTAAAAAATTATTTTTTGAATAATTTACTATAGAAAAGCCAATCCCTGGCGTAATTAAAATTTGCGACAGTAGAAAATTATTTTTTGAATAATTTACTATAGAAAAGGCAATCCCTGGCGCACTTAAAATTTGCGACAGTAAAAAATTATTTTTTGAATAATTTACTATAGAAAAGGCAATCCCTGGCGCACTTAAAATTTGCGACAGTAAAAAATTATTTTTTGAATAATTTACTATAGAAAAGGCAATCCCTGGCGCAATTAAAATTTGCGACAGTAGAAAATTATTTTTTGAATAATTTACTATAGAAAAGGCAATCCCTGGCGCACTTAAAATTTGCGACAGTAAAAAATTATTTTGTGAGCAATTTACTATAGAAAATGCAATCCCTGGGATATTTAAAATTTGCGACAGTAGAAAATTATTTTTTGAATAATTTACTATAGAAAAGGCAATCCCTGGCGTAATTAAAATTTGCGACAGTAGAAAATTATTTTTTGAATAATTTACTATAGAAAAGGCAATCCCTGGCGCAATTAAAATTTGCGACAGTAGAAAATTATTTTTTGAATAATTTACTATAGAAAAGGCAATCCATGGCGTAATTAAAATTTGCGACAGTAGAAAATTATTTTTTGAATAATTTACTATAGAAAAGGCAATCCCTGGCGTAATTAAAATTTGCGACAATATAAAATTATTTTTTGAATAATTTACTATAGAAAAGGCAATCCCTGGCGCAATTAAAATTTGCGACAGTTGAAAATTATTTTTTGAATAATTTACTATAGAAAAGGCAATCCCTGGCGTAATTAAAATTTGCGACAGTAAAAAATTATTTTTTGAATAATTTACTATAGAAAAGGCAATCCCTGGGATATTTAAAATTTGCGACAGTAAAAAATTATTTTTTGAATAATTTACTATAGAAAAGGCAATCCCTGGCGTAATTAAAATTTGCGACAGTAAAAAATTATTTTTTGAATAATTTACTATAGAAAAGCCAATCCCTGGCGTAATTAAAATTTGCGACAGTAGAAAATTATTTTTTGAATAATTTACTATAGAAAAGGCAATCCCTGGCGCACTTAAAATTTGCGACAGTAAAAAATTATTTTTTGAATAATTTACTATAGAAAAGGCAATCCCTGGCGCAATTAAAATTTGCGACAGTAGAAAATTATTTTTTGAATAATTTACTATAGAAAAGGCAATCCCTGGCGTAATTAAAATTTGCGACAGTAGAAAATTATTTTTTGAATAATTTACTATAGAAAAGGCAATCCCTGGCGTAATTAAAATTTGCGACAGTATAAAATTATTTTTTGAATAATTTACTATAGAAAAGGCAATCCCTGGCGTAATTAAAATTTGCGACAGTATAAAATTATTTTTTGAATAATTTACTATAGAAAAGGCAATCCCTAGCGCAATTAAAATTTGCGACAGTTGAAAATTATTTTTTGAATAATTTACTATAGAAAAGGCAATCCCTGGCGTAATTAAAATTTGCGACAGTAAAAAATTATTTTTTGAATAATTTACTATAGAAAAGGCAATCCCTGGCGCAATTAAAATTTGCGACAGTTGAAAATTATTTTTTGAATAATTTACTATAGAAAAGGCAATCCCTGGCGTAATTAAAATTTGCGACAGTAAAAAATTATTTTTTGAATAATTTACTATAGAAAAGGCAATCCCTGGGATATCTAAAATTTGCGACAGTAGAAAATTATTTTTTGAATAATTTACTATAGAAAAGGCAATCCCTGGCGTAATTAAAATTTGCGACAGTAGAAAATTATTTTTGAATAATTTACTATAGAAAAGGCAATCCCTGGCGCAATTAAAATTTGCGACAGTAGAAAATTATTTATTGAATAATTTACTATAGAAAAGGCAATCCCTGGCGTAATTAAAATTTGCGACAGTAGAAAATTGTTTTTTGAATAATTTACTATAGAAAAGGCAATCCCTGGCGCACTTAAAATTTGCAACAGTAAAAAATTATTTTTTGAATAATTTACTATAGAAAAGGCAATCCCTGGCGCAATTAAAATTTGCGACAGTAGAAAATTATTTTTTGAATAATTTACTATAGAAAAGGCAATCCCTGGCGTAATTAAAATTTGCGACAGTAGAAAATTATTTTTTGAATAATTTACTATAGAAAAGGCAATCCCTGGCGTAATTAAAATTTGCGACAGTATAAAATTATTTTTTGAATAATTTACTATAGAAAAGGAAATCCCTGGCGTAATTAAAATTTGCGACAGTATAAAATTATTTTTTGAATAATTTACTATAGAAAAGGCAATCCCTGGCGTAATTAAAATTTGCGACAGTAGAAAATTATTTTTTGAATAATTTACTATAGAAAAGGCAATCCCTGGCGTAATTAAAATTTGCGACAGTATAAAATTATTTTTTGAATAATTTACTATAGAAAAGGCAATCCCTGGCGTAATTAAAATTTGCGACAGTATAAAATTATTTTTTGAATAATTTACTATAGAAAAGGCAATCCCTGGCGCAATTAAAATTTGCGACAGTTGAAAATTATTTTTTGAATAATTTACTATAGACAAGGCAATCCCTAGCGTAATTAAAATTTGCGACAGTAAAAAATTATTTTTTGAATAATTTACTATAGAAAAGCCAATCCCTGGCGTAATTAAAATTTGCGACAGTAGAAAATTATTTTTTGAATAATTTACTATAGAAAAGGCAATCCCTGGCGCACTTAAAATTTGCGACAGTAAAAAATTATTTTTTGAATAATTTACTATAGAAAAGGCAATCCCTGGCGCACTTAAAATTTGCGACAGTAAAAAATTATTTTTTGAATAATTTACTATAGAAAAGGCAATCCCTGGCGCAATTAAAATTTTCGACAGTAGAAAATTATTTTTTGAATAATTTACTATAGAAAAGGCAATCCCTGGCGCACTTAAAATTTGCGACAGTAAAAAATTATTTTGTGAGCAATTTACTATAGAAAATGCAATCCCTGGGATATTTAAAATTTGCGACAGTAGAAAATTATTTTTTGAATAATTTACTATAGAAAAGGCAATCCCTGGCGTTATTAAAATTTGCGACAGTAGAAAATTATTTTTTGAATAATTTACTATAGAAAAGGCAATCCCTGGCGCAATTAAAATTTGCGACAGTAGAAAATTATTTTTTGAATAATTTACTATAGAAAAGGCAATCCCTGGCGTAATTAAAATTTGCGACAGTAGAAAATTATTTTTTGAATAATTTACTATAGAAAAGGCAATCCCTGGCGTAATTAAAATTTGCGACAATATAAAATTATTTTTTGAATAATTTACTATAGAAAAGGCAATCCCTGGCGCAATTAAAATTTGCGACAGTTGAAAATTATTTTTTGAATAATTTACTATAGAAAAGGCAATCCCTGGCGTAATTAAAATTTGCGACAGTAAAAAATTATTTGTTGAATAATTTACTATAGAAAAGGCAATCCCTGGGATATTTAAAATTTGCGACAGTAAAAAATTATTTTTTGAATAATTTACTATAGAAAAGGCAATCCCTGGCGTAATTAAAATTTGCGACAGTAAAAAATTATTTTTTGAATAATTTACTATAGAAAAGCCAATCCCTGGCGTAATTAAAATTTGCGACAGTAGAAAATTATTTTTTGAATAATTTACTATAGAAAAGGCAATCCCTGGCGCACTTAAAATTTGCGACAGTAAAAAATTATTTTTGAATAATTTACTATAGAAAAGGCAATCCCTGGCGCAATTAAAATTTGCGACAGTAGAAAATTATTTTTTGAATAATTTACTATAGAAAAGGCAATCCCTGGCGTAATTAAAATTTGCGACAGTAGAAAATTATTTTTTGAATAATTTACTATAGAAAAGGCAATCCCTGGCGTAATTAAGATTTGCGACAGTATAAAATTATTTTTTGAATAATTTACTATAGAAAAGGCAATCCCTGGCGTAATTAAAATTTGCGACAGTATAAAATTATTTTTTGAATAATTTACTATAGAAAAGGCAATCCCTAGCGCAATTAAAATTTGCGACAGTTGAAAATTATTTTTTGAATAATTTACTATAGAAAAGGCAATCCCTGGCGTAATTAAAATTTGCGACAGTAAAAAATTATTTTTTGAATAATTTACTATAGAAAAGGCAATCCCTGGGATATTTAAAATTTGCGACAGTAAAAAATTATTTTGTGAATAATTTACTATAGAAAAGGCAATCCCTGGCGTAATTAAAATTTGCGACAGTAGAAAATTATTTTTTGAATAATTTACTATAGAAAAGGCAATCCCTGGCGCAATTAAAATTTGCGACAGTAGAAAATTATTTTTTGAATAATTTACTGTAGAAAAAGGCAATCCCTGGCGTAATTAAAATTTGCGACAGTAAAAAATTATATTTTTTGAAAAATTTACTGTAGAAAAGGCAATCCCTGGCGCAATTAAAATTTGCGACAGTAGAAAATTATTTTTTGAATAATTTACTATTAAAAAGGCAATCCCTGGCGCACTTAAAATTTGCGACAGTAAAAAATTATTTTGTGAAAAATTTACTATAGAAAAGGCAATCCCTGGGATATTTAAAATTTGCGACAGTAGAAAATTATTTTTTGAATAATTTACTATAGAAAAGGCAATCCCTGGCGTAATTAAAATTTGCGACAGTAGAAAATTATTTTTTGAATAATTTACTATAGAAAAGGCAATCCCTGGCGCAATTATAATTTGCGACAGTAAAAAATTATTTTTTGCAAAATTTACTATAGAAAAGGCAATCCCTGGCGCACTTAAAATTTGCGACAGTAAAAAATTATTTTTTGAATAATTTACTGTAGAAAAGGCAATCCCTGGCGTAATTAAAATTTGCGACAGTATAAAATTATTTTTTGAATAATTTACTATAGAAAAGGCAATCCCTGGCGTAATTAAAATTTTCTACAGTAAAAAATTAATATTTTGAAAAATTTACTGTAGAAAAGGCAATCCCTGGCGCAATTAAAATTTGCGACAGTAGAAAATTATTTTTTGAATAATTTACTGTAGAAAAGGCAATCCCTGGCGCAATTAAAATTTGCGACAGTAGAAAATTATTTTTTGAATAATTTACTATATAAAAGGCAATCCCTGGCGTAATTAAAATTTGCGACAGTATAAAATTATTTTTTGAAGAATTTACTATAGAAAAGGCAATACCTGGCGCAATTAAAATTTGCGACAGTAGAAAATTATTTTTTGAATAATTTACTATAGAAAAGGCAATCCCTGGCGTAATTAAAATTTGCGACAGTATAAAATTATTTTTTGAATAATTTACTATAGAAAAGGCAATCCCTGGCGTAATTAAAATTTTCGACAGTAAAAAATTAATATTTTGAAAAATATACTGTAGAAAAGTCAATCCCTGGCGCAATTAAAATTTGCGAAAGTAGAAAATTATTTTTTGAATAATTTACTGTAGAAAAGGCAATCCCTGGCGCAATTAAAATTTGCGACAGTAGAAAATTATTTTTTGAATAATTTACTATATAAAAGGCAATCCCTGGCCTAATTAAAATTTGCGACAGTAAAAAATTATTTTTTGAATAATTTACTATAGAAAAGCCAATCCCTGGCGTAATTAAAATTTGCGACAGTAGAAAATTATTTTTTGAATAATTTACTATAGAAAAGGCAATCCCTGGCGTAATTAAAATTTGCGACAGTAGAAAATTATTTTTTGAATAATTTACTATAGAAAAGGCAATCCCTGGCGCAATTAAAATTTGCGACAGTATAAAATTATTTTTTGAATAATTTACTATAGAAAAGGCAATCCCTGGCGTAATTAAAATTTGCGACAGTAGAAAATTATTTTTTGAATAATTTCCTATAGAAAAGGCAATCCCTGGCGTAATTAAAATTTGCGACAATATAAAATTATTTTTTGAATATTTTACTATAGAAAAGGCAATCCCTGGCGCAATTAAAATTTGCGACAGTTGAAAATTATTTTTTGAATAATTTACTATAGAAAAGGCAATCCCTGGCGTAATTAAAATTTGCGACAGTAAAAAATTATTTTTTGAATAATTTACTATAGAAAAGGCAATCCCTGGGATATTTAAAATTTGCGACAGTAAAAAATTATTTTTTGAATAATTTACTATAGAAAAGGCAATCCCTGGCGTAATTAAAATTTGCGACAGTAAAAAATTATTTTTTGAATAATTTACTATAGAAAAGCCAATCCCTGGCGTAATTAAAATTTGCGACAGTAGAAAATTATTTTTTGAATAATTTACTATAGAAAAGGCAATCCCTGGCGCAATTAAAATTTGCGACAGTAGAAAATTATTTTTTGAATAATTTACTATAGAAAAGGCAATCCCTGGCGTAATTAAAATTTGCGACAGTAGAAAATTATTTTTTGAATAATTTACTATAGAAAAGGCAATCCCTGGCGTAATTAAAATTTGCGACAGTATAAAATTATTTTTTGAATAATTTACTATAGAAAAGGCAATCCCTGGCGTAATTAAAATTTGCGACAGTATAAAATTATTTTTTGAATAATTTACTATAGAACAGGCAATCCCTAGCGCAATTAAAATTTGCGACAGTTGAAAATTATTTTTTGAATAATTTACTATAGAAAAGGCAATCCCTGCGTAATTAAAATTTGTGACAGTAAAAAATTATTTTTTGAATAATTTACTATAGAAAAGGCAATCCCTGGGATATTTAAAATTTGCGACAGTAAAAAATTATTTTGTGAATAATTTACTATAGAAAAGGCAATCCCTGGCGTAATTAAAATTTGCGACAGTAGAAAATTATTTTTTGAATAATTTACTATAGAAAAGGCAATCCCTGGCGCAATTAAAATTTGCGACAGTAGAAAATTATTTTTTGAATAATTTACTGCAGAAAAGGCAATCCCTGGCGTAATTAAAATTTGCGACAGTAAAAAATTATTTTTTGAATAATTTACTATAGAAAAGGCAATCCCTGGCGCACTTAAAATTTGCGACAGTAAAAAATTATTTTTTGAATAATTTACTATAGAAAAGGCAATCCCTGGCGCACTTAAAATTTGCGACAGTAAAAAATTATTTTTTGCAAAATTTACTATAGAAAAGGCAATCCCTGGCGCAATTAAAATTTGCGACAGTAGAAAATTATTTTTTGAATAATTTACTGTAGAAAAGGCAATCCCTGGCGCAATTAAAATTTGCGACAGTAGAAAATTATTTTTTGAAAAATTTACTGTAGAAAAGGCAATCCCTGGAGCAATTAAAATTTGCGACAGTAGAAAATTATTTTTTGAATAATTTACTATTAAAAGGGCAATCCCTGGCGCACTTAAAATTTGCGACAGTAAAAAATTATTTTGTGAAAAATTTACTATAGAAAAGGCAATCCCTGGGATATTTAAAATTTGCGACAGTAGAAAATTATTTTTTGAATAATTTACTATAGAAAAGGCAATCCCTGGCGTAATTAAAATTTGCGACAGTAGAAAATTATTTTTTGAATAATTTACTATAGAAAAGGCAATCCCTGGCGCAATTATAATTTGCGACAGTAAAAAATTATTTTTTGCAAAATTTACTATAGAAAAGGCAATCCCTGGCGCACTTAAAATTTGCGACAGTAAAAAATTATTTTTTGAATAATTTACTATAGAAAAGGCAATCCCTGGCGTAATTAAAATTTGCGACAGTATAAAATTATTTTTTGAATAATTTACTATAGAAAAGGCAATCCCTGGCGTAATTAAAATTTTCTACAGTAAAAAATTAATATTTTGAAAAATTTACTGTAGAAAAGGCACTCCCTGGCGCAATTAAAATTTGCGACAGTAGAAAATTATTTTTTGAATAATTTACTGTAGAAAAGGCAATCCCTGGCGCAATTAAAATTTGCGACAGTAGAAAATTATTTTTTGAATAATTTACTATATAAAAGGCAATCCCTGGCGTAATTAAAATTTGCGACAGTATAAAATTATTTTTTGAAGAATTTACTATAGAAAAGGCAATACCTGGCGCAATTAAAATTTGCGACAGTAGAAAATTATTTTTTGAATAATTTACTATAGAAAAGGCAATCCCTGGCGTAATTAAAATTTGCGACAGTATAAAATTATTTTTTGAATAATTTACTATAGAAAAGGCAATCCCTGGCGTAATTAAAATTTTCGACAGTAAAAAATTAATATTTTGAAAAATATACTGTAGAAAAGTCAATCCCTGGCGCAATTAAAATTTGCGACAGTAGAAAATTATTTTTTGAATAATTTACTGTAGAAAAGGCAATCCCTGGCGCAATTAAAATTTGCGACAGTAGAAAATTATTTTTTGAATAATTTACTATATAAAAGGCAATCCCTGGCCTAATTAAAATTTGCGACAGTAAAAAATTATTTTTTGAATAATTTACTATAGAAAAGCCAATCCCTGGCGTAATTAAAATTTGCGACAGTAGAAAATTATTTTTTGAATAATTTACTATAGAAAAGGCAATCCCTGGCGCACTTAAAATTTGCGACAGTAAAAAATTATTTTTTGAATAATTTACTATAGAAAAGGCAATCCCTGGCGCACTTAAAATTTGCGACAGTAAAAAATTATTTTTTGAATAATTTACTATAGAAAAGGCAATCCCTGGCGCAATTAAAATTTGTGACAGTAGAAAATTATTTTTTGAATAATTTACTATAGAAAAGGCAATCCCTGGCGTAATTAAAATTTGCGACAGTATAAAATTATTTTTTGAATAATTTACTATAGAAAAGGCAATCCCTAGCGTAATTAAAATTTGCGACAGTAGAAAATTATTTTTTGAATAATTTACTGTAGAAAAGGCAATCCCTGGCGCAATTAAAATTTGCGACAGTAGAAAATTATTTTTTGAATTATTTACTATATAAAAGGCAATCCCTGGCGTAATTAAAATTTGCGACAGTATAAAATTATTTTTTGAATAATTTACTATAGAAAAGGCAATCCCTGGCGTAATTAAAATTTTCGACAGTAAAAAAATTAATATTTTGAAAAATTTACTGTAGAAAAGTCAATCCCTGGCGCAATTAAAATTTGCGACAGTAGAAAATTATTTTTTGAATAATTTACTGTAGAAAAGGCAATCCCTGGCGCAATTAAAATTTGCGACAGTAAAAAATTATTTTTTGAATAATTTACTATAGAAAAGGCAATCCCTGGCGCAATTAAAATTTGCGACAGTAGAAAATTATTTTTTGAATAATTTACTATAGAAAAGGCAATCCCTGGCGTAATTAAAATTTGCGACAGTATAAAATTATTTTTTGAATAATTTACTATAGAAAAGGCAATCTCTGGCGTAATTAAAATTTTCGACAGTAAAAAATTAATATTTTGAAAAATTTACTGTAGAAAAGTCAATCCCTGGCGCAATTAAAATTTGCGACAGTAGAAAATTATTTTTTGAATAATTTACTGTAGAAAAGGCAATCCCTGGCGCAATTAAAATTTGCGACAGTAGAAAATTATTTTTTGAATAATTTACTATATAAAAGGCAATCCCTGGCCTAATTAAAATTTGCGACAGTAAAAAATTATTTTTTGAATAATTTACTATAGAAAAGCCAATCCCTGGCGTAATTAAAATTTGCGACAGTAGAAAATTATTTTTTGAATAATTTACTATAGAAAAGGCAATCCCTGGCGCACTTAAAATTTGCGACAGTAAAAAATTATTTTTTGAATAATTTACTATAGAAAAGGCAATCCCTGGCGCACTTAAAATTTGCGACAGTAAAAAATTATTTTTTGAATAATTTACTATAGAAAAGGCAATCCCTGGCGCAATTAAAATTTGCGACAGTGGAAAATTATTTTTTTAATAATTTACTATAGAAAAGGCAATCCCTGGCGCACTTAAAATTTGCGACAGTAAAAAATTTTTTTGTGAGAAATTTACTATAGAAAAGGCAATCCCTGGGATATTTAAAATTTGCGACAGTAGAAAATTATTTTTTGAATAATTTACTATAGAAAAGGCAATCCCTGGCGTAATTAAAATTTGCGACAGTATAAAATTATTTTTTGAATAATTTACTATAGAAAAGGCAATCCCTGGCGCACTTAAAATTTTCGACAGTAAAAAATTATTTTTTGAATAATTTACTATAGAAAAGGCAATCCCTGGCGCAATTAAAATTTGCCACAGTAGAAAATTATTTTTTGAATAATTTACCATAGAAAAGGCAATCCCTGGCGTAATTAAAATTTGCGACAGTATAAAATTATTTTTTGAATAATTTACTTTAGAAAAGGCAATCCCTGGCGTAATTAAAATTTTCGACAGTAAAAAATTAATATTTTGAAAAATTTACTGTAGAAAAGTCAATCCCTGGCGCAATTAAAATTTGCGACAGTAGAAAATTATTTTTTGAATAATTTACTGTAGAAAAGGCAATCACTGGCGCAATTAAAATTTGCGACAGGAGAAAATTATTTTTTGAAAAATTTACTGTAGAAAAGGCAATCCCTGGCGCAATTAAAATTTGCGACAGTAGAAAATTATTTTTTGAATAATTTACTATAGAAAAGGCAATCCCTGGCGCACTTAAAATTTGCGACAGTAAAAAATTATTTTGTGAGAAATTTACTATAGAAAAGGCAATGCCTGGGATATTTAAAATTTGCGACAGTAGAAAATTATTTTTTGAATAATTTACTATATAAAAGGCAATCCCTGGCGTAATTAAAATTTTCGACAGTAAAAAATTAATATTTTGAAAAATTTACTGTAGAAAAGTCAATCCCTGGCGCAATTAAAATTTGCGACAGTAGAAAATTATTTTTTGAATAATTTACTGTAGAAAAGGTAATCACTGGCGCAATTAAAATTTGCGACAGTAGAAAATTATTTTTTGAATAATTTACTATAGAAAAGGCAATCCCTGGCGTAATTAAAATTTGCGACAGTATAAAATTATTTTTTGAATAATTTACTATAGAAAAGGCAATCCCTGGCGTAATTAAAATTTTCGACAGTAAAAAATTAATATTTTGAAAAATTTACTGCAGAAAAGGCAATCCCTGGCGCAATTAAAATTTGCGACAGTAGAAAATTATTTTTTGAATAATTTACTATAGAAAAGGCAATTCCTGGCGTAATTAAAATTTGCGACAGTATAAAATTATTTTTTGAATAATTTACTATAGAAAAGGCAATCCCTGGCGTAATTAAAATTTTCGACAGTAAAAAATTAATATTTTGAAAAATTTTCTGTAGAAAAGTCAATCCCTGGCGCAATTAAAATTTGCGACAGTAGAAAATTATTTTTTGAATAATTTACTGTAGAAAAGGCAATCCCTGGCGCAATTAAAATTTGCGACAGGAGAAAATTATTTTTTGAAAAATTTACTGTAGAAAAGGCAATCCCTGGCGCAATTAAAATTTGCGACAGTAGAAAATTATTTTTTGAATAATTTACTATAGAAAAGGCAATCCCTGGCGCAATTAAAATTTGCGACAGTAAAAAATTACTTTTTGCAAAATTTACTATAGAAAAGGCAATCCCTGGCGCACTTAAAATTTGCGACAGTAAAAAATTATTTTTTGAATAATTTACTATAGAAAAGGCAATCCCTGGCGCAATTAAAATTTGCGAAAGTAAAAAATTATTTTTTGCAAAATTTACTATAGAAAAGGCAATCCCTGGCGTAATTAAAATTTGCGACAGTATAAAATTATTTTTTGAATAATTTACTATAGAAAAGGCAATCCCTGGCGCACTTAAAATTTTCGACAGTAAAAAATTATTTTTTGAATAATTTACTATAGAAAAGGCAATCCCTGGCGCAATTAAAATTTGCGACAGTAGAAAATTATTTTTTGAATAATTTACTATAGAAAAGGCAATCCCTGGCGTAATTAAAATTTGCGACAGTAAAAAATTATTTTTTGAATAATTTACTATAGAAAAGGCAATACCTGGCGCACTTAAAATTTGCGACAGTAAAAAATTATTTTTTGAATAATTTAC
Organism: Dioctria linearis; assembly: GCA_963930735.1. Taxonomy (NCBI): domain Eukaryota; kingdom Metazoa; phylum Arthropoda; class Insecta; order Diptera; family Asilidae; genus Dioctria; species Dioctria linearis. The sequence continues at coordinate 37,352 of CAWVNZ010001890.1, read as the reverse complement.
TATAGAAAAGGCAATCCCTGGCGTAATTAAAATTTGCGACAGTATAAAATTATTTTTTGAATAATTTACTATAGAAAAGGCAATCCCTGGCGCACTTAAAATTTGCGACAGTAAAAAATTATTTTTTGCAAAATTTACTATAGAAAAGGCAATCCCTGGCGCACTTAAAATTTTCGACAGTAAAAAATTATTTTTTGAATAATTTACTATAGAAAAGGCAATCCCTGGCGCAATTAAAATTTGCGAAAGTAAAAAATTATTTTTTGCAAAATTTACTATAGAAAAGGCAATCCCTGGCGTAATTAAAATTTGCGACAGTACAAAATTATTTTTTGAATAATTTACTATAGAAAAGGCAATCCCTGGCGCACTTAAAATTTTCGACAGTAAAAAATTATTTTTTAAATAATTTACTATAGAAAAGGCAATCCCTGGCGCAATTAAAATTTGCGACAGTAGAAAATTATTTTTTGAATAATTTACTATAGAAAAGGCAATCCCTGGCGTAATTAAAATTTGCGACAGTAAAAAATTATTTTTTGAATAATTTACTATAGAAAAGGCAATACCTGTCGCACTTAAAATTTGCGACAGTAAAAAATTATTTTTTGAATAATTTACTATAGAAAAGGCAATCCCTGGCGTAATTAAAATTTGCGACAGTATAAAATTATTTTTTGAATAATTTACTATAGAAAAGGCAATCCCTGGCGTAATTAAAATTTTCGACAGTAAAAAATTAATATTTTGAAAAATTTACTGTAGAAAAGGCAATCCCTGGCGCAATTAAAATTTGCGACAGTAGAAAATTATTTTTTGAATAATTTACTGTAGAAAAGGCAATCCCTGGCGCGATTAAAATTTGCGACAGTAGAAAATTATTTTTTGAAAAATTTACTGTAGAAAAGGCAATCCCTGGCGCAATTAAAATTTGCGAGAGTAGAAAATTATTTTTTGAATAATTTACTATAGAAAAGGCAATCCCTGGCGCACTTAAAATTTGCGACAGTAAAAAAATTATGTTGTGAGAAATTTACTATAGAAAAGGCAATCCCTGGGATATTTAAAATTTGCGACAGTAGAAAATTATTTTTTGAATAATTTACTATAGAAAAGGCAATCCCTGGCGTAATTAAAATTTGCGACAGTAGAAAATTATTTTTTGAATAATTTACTATAGAAAAGGCAATCCCTGGCGCAATTAAAATTTGCGACAGTAAAAAATTATTTTTTGCAAAATTTACTATAGAAAAGGCAACCCCTGGCGCACTTAACATTTGCGACAGTAAAAAATTATTTTTTGAATAATTTACTATAGAAAAGGCAATCCCTGGCGCAATTAAAATTTGCGAAAGTAAAAAATTATTTTTTGCAAAATTTACTATAGAAAAGGCAATCCCTGGCGTAATTAAAATTTGCGACAGTATAAAATTATTTTTTGAATTATTTACTATAGAACAGGCAATCCCTGGCGCACTTAAAATTTTCGACAGTAAAAAATTATTTTTTGAATAATTTACTATAGAAAAGGCAATCCCTGGCGCAATTAAAATTTGCGACAGTAGAAAATTATTTTTTGAATAATTTACTATAGAAAAGGCAATCCCTGGCGTAATTAAAATTTGCGACAGTAAAAAATTATTTTTTGAATAATTTACTATAGAAAAGGCAATACCTGGCGCACTTAAAATTTGCGACAGTAAAAAATTATTTTTTGAATAATTTAGTATAGAAAAGGCAATCCCTGGCGTAATTAAAATTTGCGACAGTATAAAATTATTTTTTGAATAATTTACTATAGAAAAGGCAATCCCTGGCGTAATTAAAATTTTCGACAGTAAAAAATTAATATTTTGAAAAATTTACTGTAGAAAAGGCAATCCCTGGCGCAATTAAAATTTGCGACAGTAGAAAATTATTTTTTGAATAATTTACTGTAGAAAAGGCAATCCCTGGCGCAATTAAAATTTGCGACAGTAGAAAATTATTTTTTGAAAAATTTACTGTAGAAAAGGCAATACCTGGCGCAATTAAAATTTGCGACAGTAGAAAATTATTTTTTGAATAATTTACTATAGAAAAGGCAATCCCTGGCGCACTTAAAATTTGCGACAGTAAAAAATTATTTTGTGAGAAATTTACTATAGAAAAGGCAATCCCTGGGATATTTAAAATTTGCGACAGTAGAAAATTATTTTTTGAATAATTTACTATAGAAAAGGCAATCCCTGGCCTAATTAAAATTTGCGACAGTAGAAAATTATTTTTTGAATAATTTACTATAGAAAAGGCAATCCCTGGCGCAATTAAAATTTGCGACAGTAAAAAATTATTTTTTGCAAAATTTACTATAGAAAAGGCAACCCCTGGCGCACTTAAAATTTGCGACAGTAAAAAATTATTTTTTGAATAATTTACTATAGAAAAGGCAATCCCTGGCGCAATTAAAATTTGCGAAAGTAAAAAATTATTTTTTGCAAAATTTACTATAGAAAAGGCAATCCCTGGCGTAATTAAAATTTGCGACAGTATAAAATTATTTTTTGAATAATTTACTATAGAAAAGGCAATCCCTGGCGCACTTAAAATTTTCGACAGTAAAAAATTATTTTTTGAATAATTTACTATAGAAAAGGCAATCCCTGGCGCAATTAAAATTTGCGACAGTAGAAAATTATTTTTTGAATAATTTACTATAGAAAAGGCAATCCCTGGCGTAATTAAAATTTGCGACAGTAAAAAATTATTTTTTGAATAATTTACTATAGAAAAGGCAATACCTGGCGCACTTAAAATTTGCGACAGTAAAAAATTATTTTTTGAATAATTTACTATAGAAAAGGCAATCCCTGGCGTAATTAAAATTTGCGACAGTATAAAATTATTTTTTGAATAATTTACTATAGAAAAGGCAATCCCTGGCGCACTTAAAATTTGCGACAGTAAAAAATTATTTTTTGAATAATTTACTATAGAAAACGCAATCCCTGGCGCAATTAAAATTTGCGAAAGTAAAAAATTATTTTTTGCAAAATTTACTATAGAAAAGGCAATCCCTGGCGTAATTAAAATTTGCGACAGTATAAAATTATTTTTTGAATAATTTACTATAGAAAAGGCAATCCCTGGCGCACTTAAAATTTTCGACAGTATAAAATTATTTTTTGAATAATTTACTATAGAAAAGGCAATCCCTGGCGCACTTAAAATTTTCGACAGTAAAAAATTATTTTTTGAATAATTTACTAAAGAAAAGGCAATCCCTGGCGCAATTAAAATTTGCGACAGTAGAAAATTATTTTTTGAATAATTTACTATAGAAAAGGCAATCCCTGGCGTAATTAAAATTTGCGACAGTAAAAAAATAATTTTTTGAATAATTTACTATAGAAAAGGCAATACCTGGCGCACTTAAAATTTGCGACAGTAAAAAATTATTTTTTGAATAATTTACTATAGAAAAGGCAATCCTGGCGTAATTAAAATTTGCGACAGTGTAAAATTATTTTTTGAATAATTTACTATAGAAAAGGCAATCCCTGGCGCACTTAAAATTTGCGACAGTAAAAAATTATTTTTTTGCAAATTTACTATAGAAAAGGCAATCCCGGGGCGCACTTAAAATTTGCGACAGTAAAAAATTATTTTTTGAATAATTTACTATAGAAAAGGCAATCCCTGGCGCAATTAAAATTTGCGAAAGTAAAAAATTATTTTTGCAAAATTTACTATAGAAAAGGCAATCCCTGGCGTAATTAAAATTTGCGACAGTATAAAATTATTTTTTGAATAATTTACTATAGAAAAGGCAATCCCTGGCGCACTTAAAATATTCGACAGTAAAAATTATTTTTTGAATAATTTACTATAGAAAAGGCAATCCCTGGGCGCAATTAAATTTGCGACAGTAGAAAATTATTTTTTGAATAATTTACTATAGAAAAGGCAATCCCTGGCGTAATTAAAATTTGCGACAGTAAAAAATTATTTTTTGAATAATTTACTATAGAAAAGGCAATACCTGGCGCACTTAAAATTTGCGACAGTAAAAAATTATTTTTTGAATAATTTACTGTAGAAAAGGCAATCCCTGGCGTAATTAAAATTTGCGACAGTATAAAATTATTTTTTGAACAATTTACTATAGAAAAGGCAATCCCTGGCGCACTTAAAATTTGCGACAGTAAAAAATTATTTTGTGAGAAATTTACTATAGAAAAGGCAATCCCTGGGATATTTAAAATATTTGCGACAATAAAAAATTATTTTTTGCAAAATTTACTATAGAAAAGGCAATCCCTGGCGCACTTAAAATTTGCGACAGTAAAAAATTATTTTTTGAATAATTTACTATAGAAATGGCATCCCTGGCGCAATTAAAATTTGCGAAAGTAAAAAATTATTTTTTGCAAAATTTACTATAGAAAAGGCAATCCCTGGCATAATTAAAATTTGCGACAGTATAAAATTATTTTTTGAATAATTTACTATAGAAAAGGCAATCCCTGGCGCACTTAAAATTTTCGACAGTAAAAAATTATTTTTTGAATAATTTACTATAGAAAAGGCAATCCCTGGCGCAATTAAAATTTGCGACAGTAGAAAATTATTTTTTGAATAATTTGCTATAGAAAAGGCAATCCCTGGCGTAATTAAAATTTGCGACAGTAAAAAATTATTTTTTGAATAATTTACTATAGAAAAGGCAATACCTGGCGCACTTAAAATTTGCGACAGTAAAAAATTATTTTTTGAATAATTTACTATAGAAAAGGCAATCCCTGGCGTAATTAAAATTTGCGACAGTATAAAATTATTTTTTGAATAATTTACTATAGAAAAGGCAATCCCTGGCGCACTTAAAATTTGCGACAGTAAAAAATTATTTTTTGCATAATTTACTATAGAAAAGGCAATCCCTGGCGCACTTAAAATTTGCGACATTAAAAAATTATTTTTTGAATAATTTACTATAGAAAAGGCAATCCCTGGCGCAATTAAAATTTGCGAAAGTAAAAAATTATTTTTTGCAAAATTTACTATAGAAAAGGCAATCCCTGGCGTAATTAAAATTTGCGACAGTATAAAATTATTTTTTGAATAATTTACTATAGAAAAGGCAATCCCTGGCGCACTTAAAATTTTCGACAGTAAAAAATTATTTTTTGAATAATTTACTATAGAAAAGTCAATCGCTGGCTCAATTAAAATTTGCGACAGTAGAAAATTATTTTTTGAATAATTTACTATAGAAAAGGCAATCCCTGGCGTAATTAAAATTTGCGACAGTAAAAAATTATTTTTTGAATAATTTACTATAGAAAAGGCAATACCTGGCGCACTTAAAATTTGCGACAGTAAAAAATTATTTTTTGCAAAATTTACTATAGAAAAGGCAATCCCTGGCGCACTTAAAATTTGCGACAGTAAAAATTATTTTTTGAATAATTTACTATAGAAAAGGCAATCCCTGGCGCAATTAAAATTTGCGAAAGTAAAAAATTATTTTTTGCAAAATTTACTATAGAAAAGGCAATCCCTGGCGTAATTAAAATTTGCGACAGTATAAAATTATTTTTTGAATAATTTACTAAAGAAAAGGCAATCCCTGGCGCACTTAAAATTTTCGACAGTAAAAAATTATTTTTTGAATAATTTACTATAGAAAAGGCAATCCCTGGCGCAATTAAAATTTGCGACAGTAGAAAATTATTTTTTGAATAATTTACTATAGAAAAGGCAATCCCTGGCGTAATTAAAATTTGCGACAGTAAAAAATTATTTTTTGAATAATTTACCATAGAAAAGGCAATACCTGGCGTCATTAAAATTTGCGACAGTAAAAAATTATTTTTTGAATAATTTACTATAGAAAAGGCAATCCCTGGCGTAATTAAAATTTGCGACAGTATAAAATTATTTTTTGAATAATTTACTATAGAAAAGGCAATCCCCGGCGTAATTAAAATTTTCGACAGTAAAAAATTAATATTTTGAAAAATTTACTGTAGAAAAGGCAATCCCTGGCGCAATTAAAATTTGCGACAGTAGAAAATTATTTTTTGAATAATTTACTGTAGAAAAGGTAATCCCTGGCGCAATTAAAATTTGCGACAGTAGAAAATTATTTTTTGAAAAATTTACTGTAGAATTGGCAATCCCTGGCGCAATTAAAATTTGCGACAGTAGAAAATTATTTTTTGAATAATTTACTATAGAAAAGGCAATCCCTGGCGCACTTAAAATTTGCGACAGTAAAAAATTATTTTGTGAGAAATTTACTATAGAAAAGGCAATCCCTGGGATATTTAAAATTTGCGACAGTAGAAAATTATTTTTTGAATAATTTACTATAGAAAAGGCAATCCCTGGCGTAATTAAAATTTGCGACAGTAGAAAATTATTTTTTGAATAATTTACTATAGAAAAGGCAATCCCTGGCGCAATTAAAATTTGCGACAGTAAAAAATTATTTTTTGAAAAATTTACTATAAAAAAGGCAATCCCTGGCGCACTTAAAATTTGCGACAGTAAAAAATTATTTTTTGAATAATTTACTATAGAAAAGGCAATCCCTGGCGCAATTAAAATTTGCGAAAGTAAAAAATTATTTTTTGCAAAATTTACTATAGAAAAGGCAATCCCTGGCGTAATTAAAATTTGCGACAGTATAAAATTATTTTTTGAATAATTTACTATAGAAAAGGCAATCCCTGGCGCACTTAAAATTTTCGACAGTAAAAAATTATTTTTTGAATAATTTACTATAGAAAAGGCAATCCCTGGCGCAATTAAAATTTGCGACAGTAGAAAACTATTTTTTGAATAATTTACTATAGAAAAGGCAATCCCTGGAGTAATTAAAATTTGCGACAGTAAAAAATTATTTTTTGAATAATTTACTATAGAAAAGGCAATACCTGGCGCACTTAAAATTTGCGACAGTAAAAAATTATTTTTTGAATAATTTACTATAGAAAAGGCAATCCCTGGCGTAATTAAAATTTGCGACAGTATAAAATTATTTTTTGAATAATTTACTATAGAAAAGGCAATCCCTGGCGCACTTAAAATTTGCGACAGTAAAAAATTATTTTTTGCAAAATTTACTATAGAAAAGGCAATCCCTGGCGCACTTAAAATTTGCGACAGTAAAAAATTATTTTTTGAATAATTTACTATAGAAAAGGCAATCCCTGGCGCACTTAAAATTTGCGACAGTAGAAAATTATTTTTTGAATAATTTACTATAGAAAAGGCAATCCCTGGCGTAATTAAAATTTGCGACAGTAACAAATTATTTTTTGAATAATTTACTATAGAAAAGGCAATCCCTGGCGCAATTAAAATTTGCGACAGTAGAAAATTATTTATTGAATAATTTACTATAGAAAAGGCAATCCCTGGCGCACTTAAAATTTGCGACACTAAAAAATTATTTTGTGAGAAATTTACTATAGAAAAGGCAATCCCTGGGATATTTAAAATTTGCGACAGTAGAAAATTATTTTTTGAATAATTTACTATAGAAAAGGCAATCCCTGGCGTAATTAAAATTTGCGACAGTAGAAAATTATTTTTTGAATAATTTACTATAGAAAAGGCAATCCCTGGCGCACTTAAAATTTGCGACAGTAAAAAATTATTTTGTGAGAAATTTACTATAGAAAAGGCAATCCCTGGGATATTTAAAATTTGCGACAGTAGAAAATTATTTTTTGAATAATTTACTATAGAAAAGGCAATACCTGGCGTAATTAAAATTTGCGACAGTAGAAAATTATTTTTTGAATAATTTACTATAGAAAAGGCATCCCTGGCGCAATTAAAATTTGCGAAAGTAAAAAATTATTTTTTGCAAAATTTACTATAGAAAAGGCAATCCCTGGCGTAATTAAAATTTGCGACAGTATAAAATTATTTTTTGAATAATTTACTATAGAAAAGGCAATCCCTGGCGCACTTAAAATTTTCGACAGTAAAAAATTATTTTTTGAATAATTTACTATAGAAAAGGCAATCCCTGGCGCAATTAAAATTTGCGACAGTAGAAAATTATTTTTTGAATAATTTACTATAGAAAAGGCAATCCCTGGCGTAATTAAAATTTGCGACAGTAAAAAATTATTTTTTGAATAATTTACTATAGAAAAGGCAATACCTGGCGCACTTAAAATTTGCGACAGTAAAAAATTATTTTTTGAATAATTTACTATAGAAAAGGCAATCCCTGGCGTAATTAAAATTTGCGACAGTATAAAATTATTTTTTGAATAATTTACTATAGAAAAGGCAATCCCTGGCGCACTTAAAATTTGCGACAGTAAAAAATTATTTTTTGCAAAATTTACTATAGAAAAGGCAATCCCTGGCGCACTTAAAATTTTCGACAGTAAAAAATTATTTTTTGAATAATTTACTATAGAAAAGGCAATCCCTGGCGCAATTAAAATTTGCGACAGTAGAAAATTATTTTTTGAATAATTTACTATAGAAAAGGCAATCCCTGGCGTAATTAAAATTTGCGACAGTAAAAAATTATTTTTTGAATAATTTACTATAGAAAAGGCAATACCTGGCGCACTTAAAATTTGCGACAGTAAAAAATTATTTTTTGAATAATTTACTATAGAAAAGGCAATCCCTGGCGCACTTAAAATTTGCGACATTAAAAAATTATTTTTTGAATAATTTACTATAGAAAAGGCAATCCCTGGCGCAATTAAAATTTGCGAAAGTAAAAAATTATTTTTTGCACAATTTACTATAGAAAAGGCAATCCCTGGCGTAATTAAAATTTGCGACAGTATAAAATTATTTTTTGAATAATTTACTATAGAAAAGGCAATCCCTGGCGCACTTAAAATTTTCGACAGTAAAAAATTATTTTTTGAATAATTTACTATAGAAAAGTCAATCGCTGGCTCAATTAAAATTTGCGACAGTAGAAAATTATTTTTTGAATAGTTTACTATAGAAAAGGCAATCCCTGGCGTAATTAAAATTTGCGACAGTAAAAAATTATTTTTTGAATAATTTACTATAGAAAAGGCAATACCTGGCGCACTTAAAATTTGCGACAGTAAAAAATTATTTTTTGCAAAATTTACTATAGAAAAGGCAATCCCTGGCGCACTTAAAATTTGCGACATTAAAAAATTATTTTTTGAATAATTTACTATAGAAAAGGCAATCCCTGGCGCAATTAAAATTTGCGAAAGTAAAAAATTATTTTTTGCAAAATTTACTATAGAAAAGGCAATCCCTGGCGCACTTAAAATTTGCGACAGTAAAAAATTATTTTTTGCAAAATTTACTATAGAAAAGGCAATCCCTGGCGCACTTAAAATTTTCGACAGTAAAAAATTATTTTTTGAATAATTTACTATAGAAAAGGCAATCCCTGGCGCAATTAAAATTTTCGACAGTAAAAAATTATTTTTTGAATAATTTACTATAGAAAAGTCAATCGCTGGCTCAATTAAAATTTGCGACAGTAGAAAATTATTTTTTGAATAGTTTACTATAGAAAAGGCAATCCCTGGCGTAATTAAAATTTGCGACAGTAAAAAATTATTTTTTGAATAATTTACTATAGAAAAGGCAATACCTGGCGCACTTAAAATTTGCGACAGTAAAAAATTATTTTTTGCAAAATTTACTATAGAAAAGGCAATCCCTGGCGCACTTAAAATTTGCGACAGTAAAAAATTATTTTTTGAATAATTTACTATAGAAAAGGCAATCCCTGGCGTAATTAAAATTTGCGACAGTATAAAATTATTTTTTGAATAATTTACTATAGAAAAGGCAATCCCTGGCGCACTTAAAATTTGCGACAGTAAAAAATTATTTTTTGCAAAATTTACTATAGAAAAGGCAATCCCTGGCGCACTTAAAATTTTCGACAGTAAAAAATTATTTTTTGAATAATTTACTATAGAAAAGGCAATCCCTGGCGCAATTAAAATTTGCGACAGTAGAAAATTATTTTTTGAATAATTTACTATAGAAAAGGCAATCCCTGGCGTAATTAAAATTTGCGACAGTAAAAAATTATTTTTTGCAAAATTTACTATAGAAAAGGCAATCCCTGGCGCACGTAAAATTTGCGACAGTAAAAATTATTTTTTGAATAATTTACTATAGAAAAGGCAATCCCTGGCGCAATTAAAATTTGCGAAAGTAAAAAATTATTTTTTGCAAAATTTACTATAGAAAAGGCAATCCCTGGCGTAATTAAAATTTGCGACAGTATAAAATTATTTTTTGAATAATTTACTATAGAAAAGGCAATCCCTGGCGCACTTAAAATTTTCGACAGTAAAAAATTATTTTTTGAATAATTTACTATAGAAAAGGCAATCCCTGGCGCAATTAAAATTTGCGACAGTAGAAAATTATTTTTTGAATAATTTACTATAGAAAAGGCAATCCCTGGCGTAATTAAAATTTGCGACAGTAAAAAATTATTTTTTGAATAATTTACCATAGAAAAGGCAATACCTGGCGTCATTAAAATTTGCGACAGTAAAAAATTATTTTTTGAATAATTTACTATAGAAAAGGCAATCCCTGGCGTAATTAAAATTTGCGACAGTATAAAATTATTTTTTGAATAATTTACTATAGAAAAGGCAATCCCTGGCGTAATTAAAATTTTCGACAGTAAAAAATTAATATTTTGAAAAATTTACTGTAGAAAAGCAATCCCTGGCGCAATTAAAATTTGCGACAGTAGAAAATTATTTTTTGAATAATTTACTGTAGAAAAGGTAATCCCTGGCGCAATTAAAATTTGCGACAGTAGAAAATTATTTTTTGAAAAATTTACTGTAGAATTGGCAATCCCTGGCGCAATTAAAATTTGCGACAGTAGAAAATTATTTTTTGAATAATTTACTATAGAAAAGGCAATCCCTGGCGCACTTAAAATTTGCGACAGTAAAAAATTATTTTGTGAGAAATTTACTATAGAAAAGGCAATCCCTGGGATATTTAAAATTTGCGACAGTAGAAAATTATTTTTTGAATAATTTACTATAGAAAAGGCAATCCCTGGCGCAATTAAAATTTGCGAAAGTAAAAAATTATTTTTTGCAAAATTTACTATAAAAAAGGCAATCCCTGGCGCACTTAAAATTTGCGACAGTAAAAAATTATTTTTTGAATAATTTACTATAGAAAAGGCAATCCCTGGCGCAATTAAAATTTGCGAAAGTAAAAAATTATTTTTTGCAAAATTTACTATAGAAAAGGCCATCCCTGGCGTAATTAAAATTTGCGACAGTATAAAATTATTTTTTGAATAATTTACTATAGAAAAGGCAATCCCTGGCGAACTTAAAATTTTCGACAGTAAAAAATTATTTTTTGAATAATTTACTATAGAAAAGGCAATCCCTGGCGCAATTAAAATTTGCGACAGTAGAAAATTATTTTTTGAATAATTTACTATAGAAAAGGCAATCCCTGGCGTAATTAAAATTTGCGACAGTAAAAAATTATTTTTTGAATAATTTACTATAGAAAAGGCAATACCTGGCGCAATTAAAATTTGCGACAGTAGAAAATTATTTTTTGAATAATTTACTATAGAAAAGGCAATCCCTGGCGTAATTAAAATTTGCGACAGTAAAAAATTATTTTTTGAATAATTTACTATAGAAAAGGCAATACCTGGCGCACTTAAAATTTGCGACAGTAAAAAATTATTTTTTGAAAAATTTACTATAGAAAAGGCAATCCCTGGCGCACTTAAAATTTGCGACAGTAAAAAATTATTTTTTGCAAAATTTACTATAGAAAAGGCAATCCCTGGCGCACTTAAAATTTGCGACAGTAAAAAATTATTTTTTGAATAATTTACTATAGAAAAGGCAATCCCTGGCGCAATTAAAATTTGCGAAAGTAAAAAATTATTTTTTGCAAAATTTACTATAGAAAAGGCAATCCCTGGCGTAATTAAAATTTGCGACAGTATAAAATTATTTTTTGAATAATTTACTATAGAAAAGGCAATCCCTGGCGCACTTAAAATTTTCGACAGTAAAAAATTATTTTTTGAATAATTTACTATAGAAAAGGCAATCCCTGGCGCAATTAAAATTTGCGACAGTAGAAAATTATTTTTTGAATAATTTACTATAGAAAAGGCAATCCCTGGCGTAATTAAAATTTGCGACAGTAAAAAATTATTTTTTGAATAATTTACTATAGAAAAGGCAATACCTGGCGCACTTAAAATTTGCGACAGTAAAAAATTATTTTTTGCAAAATTTACTACAGAAAAGGCAATCCCTGGCGCACTTAAAATTTGCGACAGTAAAAAATTATTTTTTGAATAATTTACTATAGAAAAGGCAATCCCTGGCGCAATTAAAATTTGCGAAAGTAAAAAATTATTTTTTGCAAAATTTACTATAGAAAAGGCAATCCCTGGCGTAATTAAAATTTGCGACAGTATAAAATTATTTTTTGAATAATTTACTATAGAAAAGGCAATCCCTGGCGCACTTAAAATTTTCGACAATAAAAAATTATTTTTTGAATAATTTACTATAGAAAAGGCAATCCCTGGCGCAATTAAAATTTGCGACAGTAGAAAATTATTTTTTGAATAATTTACTATAGAAAAGGCAATCCCTGGCGTAATTAAAATTTGCGACAGTAAAAAATTATTTTTTGAATAATTTACTATAGAAAAGGCAATACCTGGCGCACTTAAAATTTGCGACAGTAAAAAATTATTTTTTGAATAATTTACTATAGAAAAGGCAATCCCTGGCGTAATTAAAATTTGCGACAGTATAAAATTATTTTTTGGATAATTTACTATAGAAAAGGCAATCCCTGGCGTAATTAAAATTTTCGACAGTAAAAAATTAATATTTTGAAAAATTTACTGTAGAAAAGGCAATCCCTGGCGCAATTAAAATTTGCGACAGTAGAAAATTATTTTTTGAATAATTTACTGTAGAAAAGGCAATCCCTGGCGCAATTAAAATTTGCGACAGTAGAAAATTATTTTTTGAAAAATTTTCTGTAGAAAAGGCAATCCCTGGCGCAATTAAAATTTGCGACAGTAGAAAATTATTTTTTGAATAATTTACTATAGAAAAGGCAATCCCTGGCGCACTTAAAATTTGCGAGAGTAAAAAATTATTTTGTGAGAAATTTACTATAGAAAAGCAATCCCTGGGATATTTAAAATTTGCGACAGTAGAAAATTATTTTTTGAATAATTTACTATAGAAAAGCCAATCCCTGGCGTAATTAAAATTTGCGACAGTAGAAAATTATTTTTTGAATAATTTACTATAGAAAAGGCAATCCCTGGCGCAATTAAAATTTGCGACAGTCAAAAATTATTTTTTGCAAAATTTACTATAGAAAAGGCAATCCCTGGCGCACTTAAAATTTGCGACAGTAAAAAATTATTTTTTGAATAATTTACTATAGAAAAGGCAATCCCTGGCGCAATTAAAATTTGCGAAAGTAAAAAATTATTTTTTGCAAAATTTACTATAGAAAAGACAATCCCTGGCGTAATTAAAATTTGCGACATTATAAAATTATTTTTTGAATAATTTACTATAGAAAAGGCAATCCCTGGCGCACTTAAAATTTTCGACAGTAAAAAATTATTTTTTGAATAATTTACTATAGAAAAGGCAATCCCTGGCGCAATTAAAATTTGCGACAGTAGAAAATTATTTTTTGAATAATTTACTATAGAAAAGGCAATCCCTGGCGTAATTAAAATTTGCGACAGTAAAAAATTATTTTTTGAATAATTTACTATAGAAAAGGCAATACCTGGCGCACTTAAAATTTGCGACAGTAAAAAATTATTTTTTGAATAATTTACTATAGAAAAGGCAATCCCTGGCGTAATTAAAATTTCCGACAGTATAAAATTATTTTTTGAATAATTTACTATAGAAAAGGCAATCCCTGGCGCACTTAAAATTTGCGACAGTAAAAAATTATTTTTTGCAAAATTTACTATAGAAAAGGCAATCCCTGGCGCACTTAAAATTTGCGACAGTAAAAAATTATTTTTTGAATAATTTACTATAGAAAAGGCAATCCCTGGCGCAATTAAAATTTGCGAAAGTAAAAAATTATTTTTTGCAAAATTTACTATAGAAAAGGCAATCCCTGGCGTAATTAAAATTTGCGACAGTATAAAATTATTTTTTGAATAATTTACTATAGAAAAGGCAATCCCTGGCGCACTTAAAATTTTCGACAGTAAAAAATTATTTTTTGAATAATTTACTATAGAAAAGGCAATCCCTGGCGCAATTAAAATTTGCGACAGTAGAAAATTATTTTTTGAATAATTTACTATAGAAAAGGCAATCCCTGGCGTAATTAAAATTTGTGACAGTAAAAAATTATTTTTTGAATAATTTACTATAGAAAAGGCAATACCTGGCGCACTTAAAATTTGCGACAGTAAAAAATTATTTTTTGAATAATTTACTATAGAAAAGGCAATCCCTGGCGTAATTAAAATTTGCGACAGTATAAAATTATTTTTTGAATAATTTACTATAGAAAAGGCAATCTCTGGCGTAATTAAAATTTTCGACAGTAAAAAAATAATATTTTGAAAAATTTACTGTAGAAAAGGCAATCCCTGGCGCAATTAAAATTTGCGACAGTAGAAAATTATTTTTTGAATAATTTACTGTAGAAAAGGCAATCCTTGGCGCAATTAAAATTTGCGACAGTAGAAAATTATTTTTTGAAAAATTTACTGTAGAAAGGGCAATCCCTGGCGCAATTAAAATTTGCGACAGTAGAAAATTATTTTTTGAATAATTTACTATAGAAAAGGCAATCCCTGGCGCACTTAAAATTTGCGAGAGTAAAAAATTATATTTTGAATAATTTACTATAGAAAAGGCAATCCCTGGCGCAATTAAAATTTGCGAAAGTAAAAAATTATTTTTTGAATAATTTACTATAGAAAAGGCAATCCCTGGCGCACTTAAAATTTTCGACAGTATAAAATTATTTTTTGAATAATTGACTATAGAAAAGGCAATCCCTGGCGCAATTAAAATTTGCGACAGTAGAAAATTATTTTTTGAATAATTTACTATAGAAAAGGCAATCCCTGGCGCACTTAAAATTTTCGACAGTAAAAAATTATTTTTTGAATAATTTACTATAGAAAAGGCAATCCCTGGCGCAATTAAAATTTGCGACAGTAGAAAATTATTTTTTGAATAATTTACTATAGAAAAGGCAATCCCTGGCGTAATTAAAATTTGCGACAGTAAAAAATTATTTTTTGAATAATTTACTATAGAAAAGGCAATACCTGGCGCACTTAAAATTTGCGACAGTAAAAAATTATTTTTTGAATAATTTACTATAGAAAAGGCAATCCCTGGCGTAATTAAAATTTGCGACAGTATAAAATTATTTTTTGAATAATTTACTATAGAAAAGGCAATCTCTGGCGTACTTAAAATTTTCGACAGTAAAAAAATAATATTTTGAAAAATTTACTGTAGAAAAGGCAATCCCTGGCGCAATTAAAATTTGCGACAGTAGAAAATTATTTTTTGAATAATTTACTGTAGAAAAGGCAATCCCTGGCGCAATTAAAATTTGCGACAGTAGAAAATTATTTTTTGAAAAATTTACTGTAGAAAGGCAATCCCTGGCGCAATTAAAATTTGCGACAGTAGAAAATTATTTTTTGAATAATTTACTATAGAAAAGGCAATCCCTGGCGCACTTAAAATTTGCGACAGTAAAAAATTATTTTTTGAATAATTTACTATAGAAAAGGCAATCCCTGGCGCAATTAAAATTTGCGAAAGTAAAAAATTATTTTTTGAATAATTTACTATAGAAAAGGCAATCCCTGGCGCACTTCAAATTTTCGACAGTATAAAATTATTTTTTGAATAATTGACTATAGAAAAGGCAATCCCTGGCGCAATTAAAATTTGCGACAGTAGAAAATTATTTTTTGAATAATTTACTATAGAAAAGGCAATCCCTGGCGTAATTAAAATTTGCGACAGTAAAACATTATTTTTTGAATAATTTACTATAGAATAGGCAATACCTGGCGCACTTAAAATTTGCGACAGTAAAAAATTATTTTTTGAATAATTTACTATAGAAAAGGCAATCCCTGGCGTAATTAAAATTTGCGACAGTATAAAATTATTTTTTGAATAATTTACTATAGAAAAGGCAATCCCTGGCGTAATTAAAATTTTCGACAGTAAAAAATTAATATTTTGAAAAATTTACTGTAGAAAATGCAATCCCTGGCGCAATTAAAATTTGCGACAGTAGAAAATTATTTTTTGAAAAATTTACTGTAGAAAAGGCAATCCATGGCGCAATTAAAATTTGCGACAGTAGAAAATTATTTTTTGAATAATTTACTATAGAAAAGGCAATCCCTGGCGCACTTAAAATTTGCGACAGTAAAAAATTATTTTGTGAGAAATTTACTATAGAAAAGGCAATCCCTGGGATATTTAAAATTTGCGACAGTAGAAAATTATTTTTTGAATAATTTACTATAGAAAAGGCAATCCCTGGCGTAATTAAAATTTGCGACAGTAGAAAATTATTTTTTGAATAATTTACTATAGAAAAGGCAATCCCTGGCGCAATTAAAATTTGCGACAGTAAAAAATTATTTTTTGCAAAATTTACTATAGAAAAGGCAATCCCTGGCGCACTTAAAATTTGCGACAGTAAAAAATTATTTTTTGAATAATGTACTATAGAAAAGGCAATCCCTGGCGCAATTAAAATTTGCGAAAGTAAAAAATTATTTTTTGCAAAATTTACTATAGAAAAGGCAATCCCTGGCGTAATTAAAATTTGCGACAGTATAAAATTATTTTTTGAATAATTTACTATAGAAAAGGCAATCCCTGGCGCACTTAAAATTTTCGACAGTAAAAAATTATTTTTTGAATAATTTACTATAGAAAAGGCAATCCCTGGCGCAATTAAAATTTGCGACAGTAGAAAATTATTTTTTGAATAATTTACTATAGAAAAGGCAATCCCTGGCGTAATTAAAATTTGCGACAGTAAAAAATTATTTTTTGAATAATTTACTATAGCAAAGGCAATATCTGGCGCACTTAAAATTTGCGACAGTAAAAAATTATTTTTTGAATAATTTACTATAGAAAAGGCAATCCCTGGCGTAATTAAAATTTGCGACAGTATAAAATTATTTTTTGAATAATTTACTATAGAAATGGCAATCCCTGGCGTAATTAAAATTTGCGACAGTAGAAAATTATTTTTTGAATAATTTACTATAGAAAAGGCAATCCCTGGCGTAATTAAAATTTGCGACAGTAAAAAATTATTTTTTGAATAATTTACTATAGAAAAGGCAATCCCTGGCGCACTTAAAATTTGCGACAGTAAAAAATTATTTTTTGAATAATTTACTATAGAAAAGGCAATCCCTGGCGCACTTAAAGTTTGCGACAGTAAAAAATTATTTTTTGCAAAATTTACTATAGAAAAGGCAATCCCTGGCGCACTTAAAATTTGCGACAGTAAAAAATTATTTTTTGAATAATTTACTATAGAAAAGGCAATCCCTGGCGTAATTAAAATTTGCGACAGTAAAAAATTATTTTTTGAATAATTTACTATAGAAAATGCAATCCCTGGCGTAATTAATATTTGCGACAGTAAAAAATTATTTTTTGAATAATTTACTATAGAAAAGGCAATCCCTGGCGCACTTAAAATTTGCGACAGTAGAAAATTATTTTTTGAATAATTTACTATAGAAGAGGCAATCCCTGGCGTAATTAAAATTTGCGACAGTTGAAAATTATTTTTTGAATATTTTACTATAGAAAAGGCAATCCCTGGCGCAATTAAAATTTGCGAAAGTAAAAAATTATTTTTTGCAAAATTTACTATAGAAAAGGCAATCCGTGGCATAATTAAAATTTGCGACAGTATAAAATTATTTTTTGAATAATTTACTATAGAAAAGGCAATCCCGGGCGTACTTAAAATTTTCGACAGTAAAAAATTATTTTTTGAATAATTTACTATAGAAAAGGCAATCCCTGGCGCAATTAAAATTTGCGACAGTAGAAAATTATTTTTTGAATAATTTACTATAGAAAAGGCAATCCCTGGCGTAATTAAAATTTGCGACAGTAAAAAATTATTTTTTGAATAATTTACTATAGAAAAGGCAATACCTGGCGCACTTAAAATTTGCGACAGTAAAAAATTATTTTTTGAATAATTTACTATAGAAAAGGCAATCCCTGGCGTAATTAAAATTTGCGACAGTATAAAATTATTTTTTGAATAATTTACTATAGAAAAGGCAATCCCTGGCGTAATTAAAATTTTCGACAGTAAAAAATTAATATTTTGAAAAATTTACTGTAGAAAAGGCAATCCCTGGCGCAATTAAAATTTGCGACAGTAGAAAATTATTTTTTGAATAATTTACTGTAGAAAAGGCAATCCCTGGCGCAATTAAAATTTGCGACAGTAGAAAATTATTTTTTGAAAAATTTACTGTAGAAAAGGCAAACCCTGGCGCAATTAAAATTTGCGACAGTAGAAAATTATATTTTGAATAATTTTCTATAGAAAAGGCAATCCCTGGCGTAATTAAAATTTGCGACAGTAGAAAATTATTTTTTGAATAATTTACTATAGAAAAGGCAATCCCTGGCGTAATTAAAATTTGCGACAGTATAAAATTATTTTTTGAATAATTTACTATAGAAAAGGCAATCCCTGGCGCAATTAAAATTTGCGACAGTTGAAAATTATTTTTAGAATAATTTACTATAGAAAAGGCAATCCCTGGCGTAATTAAAATTTGCGACAGTAAAAAATTATTTTTTGAATAATTTACTATAGAAAAGGCAATCCCTGGGATATTTAAAATTTGCGACAGTAAAAAATTATTTTTTGAGTAATTTACTATAGAAAAGGCAATCCCTGGCGTAATTAAAATTTGCGACAGTAAAAAATTATTTTTTGAATAATTAACTATAGAAAAGCCAATCCCTGGCGTAATTAAAATTTGCGACAGTAGAAAATTATTTTTTGAATAATTTACTATAGAAAAGGCAATCCCTGGCGCACTTAAAATTTGCGACAGTAAAAAATTATTTTTTGAATAATTTACTATAGAAAAGGCAATCCCTGGCGTAATTAAAATTTGCGAGAGTAGAAAATTATTTTTTGAATAATTTACTATAGAAAAGGCAATCCCTGGCGCAATTAAAATTTGCGACAGTAGAAAATTATTTACGAATAATTTACTATAGAAAAGGCAATCCCTGGCGTAATTAAAATTTGCGACAGTAAAAAATTATTTTTTGAATAATTTACTATAGAAAAGGCAATCCCTGGCGCACTTAAAATTTGCGACAATTAAAAATTATTTTTTGAATAATTTACTATAGAAAAGGCAATCCCTGGCGCACTTAAAATTTGCGACAGTAAAAAATTATTTTTTGCAAAATTTACTATAGAAAAGGCAATCCCTGGCGCACTTAAAATTTGCGGCAGTAAAAAATTATTTTTTGAATAATTTACTATAGAAAAGGCAATCCCTGGCGTAATTAAAATTTGCGACAGTAAAAAATTATTTTTTGAATAATTTACTATAGAAAAGGCAATCCCTGGCGTAATTAAAATTTGCGACAGTAAAAAATTATTTTTTGAATAATTTACTATAGAAAAGGCAATCCCTGGCGTAATTAAAATTTGCGACAGTAAAAAATTATTTTTTGAATAATTTACTATAGAAAAGGCAATCCCTGGCGCACTTAAAATTTGCGACAGTAGAAAATTATTTTTTGAATAATTTACTATAGAAAAGGCAATCCCTGGCGTAATTAAAATTTGCGACAGTTGAAAATTATTTTTTGAATAATTTACTATAGAAAAGGCAATCCCTGGCGCAATTAAAATTTGCGAAAGTAAAAAATTATTTTTTGCAAAATTTACTATAGAAAAGGCAATCCGTGGCATAATTAAAATTTGCGACAGTATAAAATTATTTTTTGAATAATTTACTATAGAAAAGGCAATCCCTGGCGCACTTAAAATTTTCGACAGTAAAAAATTATTTTTTGAATAATTTACTATAGAAAAGGCAATCCCTGGCGCAATTAAAATTTGCGACAGTAGAAAATTATTTTTTGAATAATTTACAATAGAAAAGGCAATCCCTGGCGTAATTAAAATTTGCGACAGTAAAAAATTATTTTTTGAATAATTTACTATAGAAAAGGCAATACCTGGCGCACCTAAAATTTGCGACAGTAGAAAATTATTTTTTGAATAATTTACTATAGAAAAGGCAATCCCTGGCGCACTTAAAATTTGCGACAGTAAAAAATTATTTTGTGAGAAATTTACTATAGAAAAGGCAATCCCTGGGATATTTAAAATTTGCGACAGTAGAAAATTATTTTTTGAATAATTTACTATAGAAAAGGCAATCCCTGGCGTAATTACAATTTGGGACAGTAGAAAATTATTTTTTGAATAATTTACTATAGAAAAGGCAATCCCTGGCGCAATTAAATTTGCGACAGTAAAAAATTATTTTTTGCAAAATTTACTATAGAAAAGGCAATCCTGGCGCACTTAAAATTTGCGACAGTAAAAAATTATTTTTTGAATAATTTACTATAGAAAAGGCAATCCCTGGCGTAATTAAAATTTGCGACAGTAAAAAATTATTTTTTGAATAATTTACTATAGAAAAGGCAATCCCTGTCGTAATTAAAATTTGCGACAGTAAAAAATTATTTTTTGAATAATTTACTATAGAAAAGGCAATCCCTGGCGCACTTAAAATTTGCGACAGTAGAAAATTATTTTTTGAATAATTTACTATAGAAAAGCAATCCCTGGCGTATTTAAAATTTGCAACAGTAAAAAATTATTTTTTTGAATTGATTTACTACAGAAAAGGCAATCCCTGGCGTATTTAAAATTTGCGACAGTAGAAAATTATTTTTTGAATAATTTACTATAGAAAAGGCAATCCCTGGGATATTTAAAATTTGCGACAGTAAAAAATTATTTTTTGAATAATTTACTATAGAAAAGGCAATCCCTGGCGTAATTAAAATTTGCGACAGTAAAAAATTATTTTTTGAATAATTTAACTATAGAAAAGGCAATCCCTGGCGCAATTAAAATTTGCGACAGTAGAAAATTATTTTTTGAATAATTTACTATAGAAAATGCAATCCCTGGCGCACTTAAAATTTGCGACAGTAAAAAATTATTTGTTGCAAAATTTACTATAGAAAAGGCAATCCCTGGCGCACTTAAAATTTGCGACAGTAAAAAACTATTTTTTGAATAATTTACTATAGAAAAGGCAATCCCTGGCGTAATTAAAATTTGCGACAGTATAAAAGTATTTTTTGAATAATTTTACTATAGAAAAGGCAATCCCTGGCGAAATTAAAATTTGCGACAGTAGAAAATTATTTTTTGAATAATTTACTATAGAAAAGGCAATCCCTGGCGTAATTAAAATTGCGACAGTAGAAAATTATTTTTTGAATAATTTACTATAGAAAAGGCAATCCCTGGCGTAATTAAAATTTGCGACATATAAAATTATTTTTTGAATAATTTACTATAGAAAAGGCAATCCCTGGCGCTATTAAAATTTGCGACAGTTGAAAATTATTTTTAGAATAATTTACTATAGAAAAGGCAATCCCTGGCGTAATTAAAATTTGCGGCAGTATAAAATTATTTTTTGAATAATTTACTATAGAAAAGGCAATCCCTGGCGCAATTAAAATTTGCGACAGTTGAAAATTATTTTTAGAATAATTTACTATAGAAAAGGCAATCCCTGGCGTAATTAAAATTTGCGACAGTAAAAAATTATTTTTTGAATAATTTACTATAGAAAATGCAATCCCTGGGATATTTAAAATTTGCGACAGTAAAAAATTATTTTTTGAGTAATTTACTATAGAAAAGGCAATCCCTGGCGTAATTAAAATTTGCGACAGTAAAAAATTATTTTTTGAATAATTTACTATAGAAAAGCCAATCCCTGGCGTAATTAAAATTTGCGACAGTAGAAAATTATTTTTTGAATAATTTACTATAGAAAAGGCAATCCCTGGCGCACTTAAAATTTGCGACAGTAAAAAATTATTTTTTGAATAATTTACTATAGAAAAGGCAATCCCTGGCGTAATTAAAATTTGCGAGAGTAGAAAATAATTTTTTGAATAATTTACTATAGAAAAGGCAATCCCTGGCGCAATTAAAATTTGCGACAGTAGAAAATTATTTACGAATAATTTACTATAGAAAAGGCAATCCCTGGCGTAATTAAAATTTGCGACAGTATAAAATTATTTTTTGAATAATTTACTGTAGAAAAGGCAATCCCTGGCGCACTTAAAATTTGAGACAGTAAAAAATTATTTTTTGAATAATTTACTATAGAAAAGGCAATCCCTGGCGCACTTAAAATTTGCGACAGTAAAAAATTATTTTTTGAAAAATTTTCTATAGAAAAGGCAATCCCTGGCGCATTTAAAATTTGCGACAGTAAATAATTATTTTTTGAATAATTTACTATAGAAAAGGCAATCCCTGGCGTAATTAAAATTTGCGACAGTTGAAAATTATTTTTTGAATTATTTACTATAGAAAAGGCAATCCCTGGCGCAATTAAAATTTGCGACAGTAAAAAATTATTTTTTGCAAAATTTACTATAGAAAAGGCAATCCCTGGCGTAATTAAAATTTGCGACAGTATAAAATTATTTTTTGAATAATTTACTATAGAAAAGGCAATCCCTGGCGCACTTAAAATTTTCGACAGTAAAAAATTATTTTTTGAATAATTTACTATAGAAAAGGCAATCCCTGGCGCAATTAAAATTTGCGACAGTAGAAAATTATTTTTTGAATAATTTACTATAGAAAAGGCAATCCCTGGCGTAATTAAAATTTGCGACAGTAAAAAATTATTTTTTGAATAATTTACTATAGAAAAGGCAATCCCTGGCGCACTTAAAATTTGCGACAGTAAAAAATTATTTTTTGAATAATTTACTATAGAAAATGCAATCCCTGGCGCAATTAAAATTTGCGACAATAGAAAATTATTTTTTGAATAATTTACTATAGAAAAGGCAATCCCTGGGGTAATTAAAATTTGCGACAGTAAAAAATTATTTTTTGAATAATTTACTATAGAAAAGGCAATACCTGGCGCACTTAAAATTTGCGACAGTAAAAAATTATTTTTTGAATAATTTACTATAGAAAAGGCAATCCCTGGCGTAATTAAAATTTGCGACAGTATAAAATTATTTTTTGAATAATTTACTATAGAAAAGGCAATCCCTGGCGTAATTAAAATTTTCGACAGTAAAAAATTAATATTTTGAAAAATTTACTGTAGAAAAGGCAATCCCTGGCGCAATTAAAATTTGCGACAGTAGAAAATTATTTTTTGAATAATTTACTGTAGAAAAGGCAATCCCTGGCGCAATTTAAATTTGCAACAGTAGAAAATTATTTTTTGAATAATTTACTGTAGAAAAGGCAATCCCTGGCGCAATTAAAATTTGCGACAGTAGAAAATTATTTTTTGAAAAATTTACTGTAGAAAAGGCAATCCCTGGCGCAATTAAAATTTGCGACAGTAGAAAATTATTTTTTGAATAATTTACTATAGAAAAGGCAATCCCTGGCGTAATTAAAATTTGCGACAGTAAGAAATTATTTTTTGAATAATTTACTATAGAAAAGGCAATCCCTGGGATATTTAAAATTTGCGACAGTAAAAAATTATTTTTTGAATAATTTACTATAGAAAAGGCAATCCCTGGCGTAATTAAAATTTGCGACAATAAGAAATTATTTTTTGAATAATTTACTATAGAAAAGGCAATACCTGGCGCACTTAAACTTTGCGACAGTAAAAAATTATTTTTTGAATAATTTACTATAGAAAAGGCAATCCCTGGCGTAATTAAAATTTGCGACAGTATAAAATTATTTTTTGAATAATTTACTATAGAAAAGGCAATCCCTGGCGCACTTAAAATTTGCGACAGTAAAAAATTATTTCTTGCAAAATTTACTATAGAAAAGGCAATCCCTGGCGCACTTAAAATTTGCGACAGTAAAAAATTATTTTTTGCAAAATTTACTATAGAAAAGGCAATCCCTGGCGTAATTAAAATTTGCGACAGTATAAAATTATTTTTTGAATAATTTACTATAGAAAAGGCAATCCCTGGCGCACTTAAAATTTTCGACAGTAAAAAATTATTTTTTGAATAATTTACTATAGAAAAGGCAATCCCTGGCGCAATTAAAATTTGCGACAGTAGAAAATTATTTTTTGAATAATTTACTATAGAAAAGGCAATCCCTGGCGTAATTAAAATTTGCGACAGTAAAAAATTATTTTTTGAATAATTTACTATAGAAAAGGCAATCCCTGGCGCAGTTAAAATTTGCGACAGTAAAAAATTATTTTTTGAATAATTTACTATAGAAAAGGCAATCCCTGGCGCAATTAAAATTTGCGACAATAGAAAATTATTTTTTGAATAATTTACTATAGAAAAGGCAATCCCTGGGGTAATTAAAATTTGCGACAGTAAAAAATTATTTTTTGAATAATTTACTATAGAAAAGGCAATACCTGGCGCACTTAAAATTTGCGACAGTAAAAAATTATTTTTTGAATAATTTACTATAGAAAAGGCAATCCCTGGCGTAATTAAAATTTGCGACAGTATAAAATTATTTTTTGAATAATTTACTATAGAAAAGGCAATCCCTGGCGTAATTAAAATTTTCGACAGTAAAAAATTAATATTTTGAAAAATTTACTGTAGAAAAGGCAATCCCTGGCGCAATTAAAATTTGCGACAGTAGAAAATTATTTTTTGAATAATTTACTGTAGAAAAGGCAATCCCTGGCGCAATTTAAATTTGCAACAGTAGAAAATTATTTTTTGAATAATTTACTGTAGAAAAGGCAATCCCTGGCGCAATTAAAATTTGCGACAGTAGAAAATTATTTTTTGAAAAATTTACTGTAGAAAAGGCAATCCCTGGCGCAATTAAAATTTGCGACAGTAGAAAATTATTTTTTGAATAATTTACTATAGAAAAAGGCAATCCCTGGCGTAATTAAAATTTGCGACAATAAGAAATTATTTTTTGAATAATTTACTATAGAAAAGGCAATCCCTGGGATATTTAAAATTTGCGACAGTAAAAAATTATTTTTTGAATAATTTACTATAGAAAAGGCAATCCCTGGCGTAATTAAAATTTGCGACAGTAAGAAATTATTTTTGAATAATTTACTATAGAAAAGGCAATACCTGGCGCACTTAAACTTTGCGACAGTAAAAAATTATTTTTTGAATAATTTACTATAGAAAAGGCAATCCCTGGCGTAATTAAAATTTGCGACAGTATAAAATTATTTTTTGAATAATTTACTATAGAAAAGGCAATCCCTGGCGCACTTAAAATTTGCGACAGTAAAAAATTATTTCTTGCAAAATTTACTATAGAAAAGGCAATCCCTGGCGCACGTAAAATTTGCGACAGTAAAAAATATTTTTTGAATAATTTACTATAGAAAAGGCAATCCCTGGCGCAATTAAAATTTGCGAAAGTAAAAAATTATTTTTTGCAAAATTTACTATAGAAAAGGCAATCCCTGGCGTAATTAAAATTTGCGACAGTATAAAATTATTTTTTGAATAATTTACTATAGAAAAGGCAATCCCTGGCGCACTTAAAATTTTCGACAGTAAAAAATTATTTTTTGAATAATTTACTATAGAAAAGGCAATCCCTGGCGCAATTAAAATTTGCGACAGTAGAAAATTATTTTTTGAATAATTTACTATAGAAAAGGCAATCCCTGGCGTAATTAAAATTTGCGACAGTAAAAAATTATTTTTTGAATAATTTACTATAGAAAAGGCAATACCTGTCGCACTTAAAATTTGCGACAGTAAAAAATTATTTTTTGAATAATTTACTATAGAAAAGGCAATCCATGGCGTAATTAAAATTTGCGACAGTATAAAATTATTTTTTGAATAATTTACTATAGAAAAGGCAATCCCTGGCGTAATTAAAATTTTCGACAGTAAAAAATTAATATTTTGAAAAATTTACTGTAGAAAAGGCAATCCCTGGCGCAATTAAAATTTGCGACAGTAGAAAATTTATTTTTTGAATAATTTACTGTAGAAAAGGCAATTCCTGGCGCAATTAAAATTTGCGACAGTAGAAAATAATTTTTTGAAAAATTTACTGTAGAAAAGGCAATCCCTGGCGCAATTAAAATTTGCGACAGTAGAAAATTATTTTTTGAATAATTTACTATAGAAAAGGCAATCCCTGGCGCACTTAAAATTTGCGACAGTAAAAAATTATTTTGTGAGAAATTTACTATAGAAAAGGCAATCCCTGGGATAATTAAAATTTGCGACAGTAGAAAATTATTTTTTTGAATAATTTACTATAGAAAAGGCAATCCCTGGCGTAATTAAAATTTGCGACAGTAGAAAATTATTTTTTGAATAATTTACTATAGAAAAGGCAATCCCTGGCGCAATTAAAATTTGCGACAGTATAAAATTATTTTTTGAATAATTTACTATAGAAAAGGCAATCCCTGGCGTAATTAAAATTTTCGACAGTAAAAAATTAATATTATGAAAAATTTACTGTAGAAAAGGCAATCCCTGGCGCAATTAAAATTTGCGACAGTAGAAAATTATTTTTTGAATAATTTACTGTAGAAAAGGCAATCCCTGGCGCAATTAAAATTTGCGACAGTAGAAAATTATTTTTGAAAAATTTACTGTAGAAAAGGCAATCCCTGGCGCAATTAAAATTTGCGACATTAGAAAATTATTTTTTGAATAATTTACTATAGAAAAGGCAATCCCTGGCGTAATTAAAATTTGCGACAGTAAGAAATTATTTTTTGAATAATTTACTATAGAAAAGGCAATCCCTGGGATATTTAAAATTTGCGACAGTAAAAAATTATTTTTTGAATAATTTACTATAGAAAAGGCAAATCCCTGGCGTAATTAAAATTTGCGACAGTAAGAAATTATTTTTTGAATAATTTACTATAGAAAAGGCAATACCTGGCGCACTTAAACTTTGCGACAGTAAAAAATTATTTTTTGAATAATTTACTATAGAAAAGGCAATCCCTGGCGTAATTAAAATTTGCGACAGTATAAAATTATTTTTTGAATAATTTACTATAGAAAAGGCAATCCCTGGCGCACTTAAAATTTGCGACAGTAAAAAATTATTTCTTGCAAAATTTACTATAGAAAGGGCAATCCCTGGCGCACTTAAAATTTGCGACAGTAAAAAATTATTTTTTGAATAATTTACTATAGAAAAGGCAATCCCTGCGCAATTAAAATTTGCGAAAGTAAAAAATTATTTTTTGCAAAATTTACTATAGAAAAGGCAATCCCTGGCGTAATTAAAATTTGCGACAGTATAAAATTATTTTTTGAATAATTTACTATAGAAAAGGCAATCCCTGGCGCACTTAAAATTTTCGACAGTAAAAATTATTTTTTGAATAATTTACTATAGAAAAGGCAATCCCGGGCGCAATTAAAATTTGCGACAGTAGAAAATTATTTTTTGAATAATTTACTATAGAAAAGGCAATCCCTGGCGTAATTAAAATTTGCGACAGTAAAAAATTATTTTTTGAATAATTTACTATAGAAAAGGCAATACCTGGCGCACTTAAAATTTGCGACAGTAAAAAATTATTTTTTGAATAATTTACTAAAGAAAAGGCAATCCCTGGCGTAATTAAAATTTGCGACAGTATAAAATTATTTTTTGAATAATTTACTATAGAAAAGGCAATCCCTGGCGTAATTAAAATTTTCGACAGTAAAAAATTAATATTTTGAAAAATTTACTGTAGAAAAGGCAATCCCTGGCGCAATTAAAATTTGCGACAGTAGAAAATTATTTTTTGAATAATTTACTGTAGAAAAGGCAATCCCTGGCGCAATTAAAATTTGCGACAGTAGAAAATTATTTTTTGAAAAATTTACTGTAGAAAAGGCAATCCCTGGCGCAATTAAAATTTGCGACAGTAGAAAATTATTTTTTTGAATAGTTTACTATAGAAAAGGCAATCCCTGGCGCACTTAAAATTTGCGACAGTAAAAAATTATTTTGTGAGAAATTTACTATAGAAAAGGCAATCCCTGGGATATTTAAAATTTGCGACAGTAGAAAATTATTTTTTGAATAATTTACTATAGAAAAGGCAATCCCTGGCGTAATTAAAATTTGCGACAGTAGAAAATTATTTTTTGAATAATTTACTATAGAAAAGGCAATCCTGGCGCAATTAAAATTTGCGACAGTATAAAATTATTTTTTGAATAATTTACTATAGAAAAGGCAATCCCTGGCGTAATTAAAATTTTCGACAGTAAAAAATTAATATTATGAAAAATTTACTGTAGAAAAGGCAATCCCTGGCGCAATTAAAATTTGCGACAGTAGAAAATTATTTTTTGAATAATTTACTGTAGAAAAGGCAATCCTGGCGCAATTAAAATTTGCGACCGTAGAAAATTATTTTTTGAATAATTTACTATAGAAAAGGCAATCCCTGGCGTAATTAAAATTTGCGACAGTATAAAATTATTTTTTGAATAATTTACTATAGAAAAGGCAATCCCTGGCGCACTTAAAATTTGCGACAGTAAAAAATTATTTCTTGCAAAATTTACTATAGAAAAGGCAATCCCTGGCGCACTTAAAATTTGCGACAGTAAAAAATTATTTTTTGAATAATTTACTATAGAAAAGGCAATCCCTGGCGCAATTAAAATTTGCGAAAGTAAAAAATTATTTTTTGCAAAATTTACTATAGAAAAGGCAATCCCTGGCGTAATTAAAATTTGCGACAGTATAAAATTATTTTTTGAATAATTTACTATAGAAAAGGCAATCCCTGGGATATTTAAAATTTGCGACAGTAAAAAATTATTTTTTGAATAATTTACTATAGAAAAGGCAATCCCTGGCGTAATTAAAATTTGCGACAGTAAGAAATTATTTTTTGAATAATTTACTATAGAAAAGGCAATCCCCTGGCGCACTTAAAATTTGCGACAGTAAAAAATTATTTTGCGAGAAATTTACTATAGAAAAGGCAATCCCTGGGATAATTAAAATTTGCGACAGTAGAAAATTATTTTTTGAATAATTTACTATAGAAAAGGCAATCCCTGGCGTAATTAAAATTTGCGACAGTAGAAAATTATTTTTTGAATAATTTACTATAGAAAAGGCAATCCCTGGCGCAATTAAAATTTGCGACAGTATAAAATTATTTTTTGAATAATTTACTATAGAAAAGGCAATCCCTGGCGTAATTAAAATTTTCGACAGTAAAAAATTAATATTATGAAAAATTTACTGTAGAAAAGGCAATCCCTGGCGCAATTAAAATTTGCGACAGTAGAAAATTATTTTTTGAATAATTTACTGTAGAAAAGGCAATCCCTGGCGCAATTAAAATTTGCGACAGTATAAAATTATTTTTTGAATAATTTACTATAGAAAAGGCAATCCCTGGCGTAATTAAAATTTTCGACAGTAAAAAATTAATATTTTGAAAAATTTACTGTAGAAAAGGCAATCCCTGGCGCAATTAAAGTTTGCGACAGTAGAAAATTTATTTTTTGAATAATTTACTGTAGAAAAGGCAATCCCTGGCGCAATTAAAATTTGCGACAGTAGAAAATAATTTTTTGAAAAATTTACTGTAGAAAAGGCAATCCCTGGCGCAATTAAAATTTGCGACAGTAGAAAATTATTTTTTGAATAATTTACTATAGAAAAGGCAATCCCTGGCGCACTTAAAATTTGCGACAGTAAAAAATTATTTTGCGAGAAATTTACTATAGAAAAGGCAATCCCTGGGATAATTAAAATTTGCGACAGTAGAAAATTATTTTTTGAATAATTTACTATAGAAAAGGCAATCCCTGGCGTAATTAAAATTTGCGACAGTAGAAAATTATTTTTTGAATAATTTACTATAGAAAAGGCAATCCCTGGCGCAATTAAAATTTGCGACAGTATAAAATTATTTTTTGAATAATTTACTATAGAAAAGGCAATCCCTGGCGTAATTAAAATTTTCGACAGTAAAAAATTAATATTTATGAAAAATTTACTGTAGAAAAGGCAAATACCTGGCGCACTTAAAATTTGCGACAGTAAAAAATTATTTTTTGAATAATTTACTATAGAAAAGGCAATCCATGGCGTAATTAAAATTTGCGACAGTATAAAATTATTTTTTGAATAATTTACTATAGAAAAGGCAATCCCTGGCGTAATTAAAATTTTCGACAGTAAAAAATTAATATTTTGAAAAATTTACTGTAGAAAAGGCAATCCCTGGCGCAATTAAAGTTTGCGACAGTAGAAAATTTATTTTTTGAATAATTTACTGTAGAAAAGGCAATCCCTGGCGCAATTAAAATTTGCGACAGTAGAAAATAATTTTTTGAAAAATTTACTGTAGAAAAGGCAATCCCTGGCGCAATTAAAATTTGCGACAATAGAAAATTATTTTTTGAATAATTTACTATAGAAAAGGCAATCCCTGGCGCACTTAAAATTTGCGACAGTAAAAAATTATTTTGCGAGAAATTTACTATAGAAAAGGCAATCCCTGGGATAATTAAAATTTGCGACAGTAGAAAATTATTTTTTGAATAATTTACTATAGAAAAGGCAATCCCTGGCGTAATTAAAATTTGCGACAGTAGAAAATTATTTTTTGAATAATTTACTATAGAAAAGGCAATCCCTGGCGCAATTAAAATTTGCGACAGTATAAAATTATTTTTTGAATAATTTACTATAGAAAAGGCAATCCCTGGCGTAATTAAAATTTTCGACAGTAAAAAATTAATATTATGAAAAATTTACTGTAGAAAAGGCAATCCCTGGCGCAATTAAAATTTGCGACAGTAGAAAATTATTTTTTGAATAATTTACTGTAGAAAAGGCAATCCCTGGCGCAATTAAAATTTGCGACAGTAGAAAATTATTTTTTGAAAAATTTACTGTAGAAAAGGCAATCCCTGGCGCAATTAAAATTTGCGACATTAGAAAATTATTTTTTGAATAATTTACTATAGAAAAGGCAATCCCTGGCGTAATTAAATTTGCGACAATAAGAAATTATTTTTTGAATAATTTACTATAGAAAAGGCAATCCCTGGGATATTTAAAATTTGCGACAGTAAAAAATTATTTTTTGAATAATTTACTATAGAAAAGCAATCCCTGGCGTAATTAAAATTTGCGACAGTAAGAAATTATTTTTTGAATAATTTACTATAGAAAAGGCAATACCTGGCGCACTTAAACTTTGCGACAGTAAAAAATTATTTTTTGAATAATTTACTATAGAAAAGGCAATCCCTGGCGTAATTAAAATTTGCGACAGTAATAAAATTATTTTTTGAATAATTTACTATAGAAAAGGCAATCCCTGGCGCACTTAAAATTTGCGACAGTAAAAAATTATTTCTTGCAAAATTTACTATAGAAAAGGCAATCCCTGGCGCACTTAAAATTTGCGACAGTAAAAAATTATTTTTTGAATAATTTACTATAGAAAAGGCAATCCCTGGCGCAATTAAAATTTGCGAGAGTAAAAAATTATTTTTTGCAAAATTTACTATAGAAAAGGCAATCCCTGGCGTAATTAAAATTTGCGACAGTATAAAATTATTTTTTGAATAATTTACTATAGAATAGGCAATCCCTGGCGCACTTAAAATTTTCGACAGTAAAAAATTATTTTTTGAATAATTTACTATAGAAAAGGCAATCCCGGGCGCAATTAAAATTTGCGACAGTAGAAAATTATTTTTTGAATAATTTACTATAGAAAAGGCAATCCCTGGCGTAATTAAAATTTGCGACAGTAAAAAATTATTTTTTGAATAATTTACTATAGAAAAGGCAATACCTGGCGCACTTAAAATTTGCGACAGTAAAAAATTATTTTTTGAATAATTTACTATAGAAAAGGCAATCCCTGGCGTAATTAAAATTTGCGACAGTATAAAATTATTTTTTGAATAATTTACTATAGAAAAGGCAATCCCTGGCGTAATTAAAATTTTCGACAGTAAAAAATTAATATTTTGAAAAATTTACTGTAGAAAAGGCAATCCCTGGCGCAATTAAAATTTGCGACAGTAGAAAATTATTTTTTGAATAATTTACTGTAGAAAAGGCAATCCCTGGCGCAATTAAAATTTGCGACAGTAGAAAATTATTTTTTGAAAAATTTACTGTAGAAAAGGCAATCCCTGGCGCAATTAAAATTTGCGACAGTAGAAAATTATTTTTTGAATAATTTACTATAGAAAAGGCAATCCCTGGCGCACTTAAAATTTGCGACAGTAAAAAATTATTTTGTGAGAAATTTACTATAGAAAAGGCAATCCCTGGGATATTTAAAATTTGCGACAGTAGAAAATTATTTTTTGAATAATTTACTATAGAAAAGGCAATCCCTGGCGTAATTAAAATTTGCGACAGTAGAAAATTATTTTTTGAATAATTTACTATAGAAAAGGCAATCCCTGGCGCAATTAAAATTTGCGACAGTATAAAATTATTTTTTGAATAATTTACTATAGAAAAGGCAATCCCTGGCGTAATTAAAATTTTCGACAGTAAAAAATTAATATTATGAAAAATTTACTGTAGAAAAGGCAATCCCTGGCGCAATTAAAATTTGCGACAGTAGAAAATTATTTTTTGAATAATTTACTGTAGAAAAGGCAATCCCTGGCGCAATTAAAATTTGCGACCGTAGAAAATTATTTTTTGAATAATTTACTGTAGAAAAGGCAATCCCTGGCGCAATTAAAATTTGCGACAGTAGAAAATTATTTTTTGAAAAATTTACTGTAGAAAAGGCAATCCCTGGCGCAATTAAAATTTGCGACAGTAGAAAATTATTTTTTGAATAATTTACTATAGAAAAGGCAATCCCTGGCGTAATTAAAATTTGCGATAGTAAGAAATTATTTTTTGAATAATTTACTATAGAAAAGGCAATCCCTGGGATATTTAAAATTTGCGACAGTAAAAAATTATTTTTTGAATAATTTACTATAGAAAAGGCAATCCCTGGCGTAATTAAAATTTGCGACAGTAAGAAATTATTTTTTGAATAATTTACTATAGAAAAGGCAATACCTGGCGCACTTAAACTTTGCGACAGTAAAAAATTATTTTTTGAATAATTTACTATAGAAAAGGCAATCCCTGGCGTAATTAAAATTTGCGACAGTATAAAATTATTTTTTGAATAATTTACTATAGAAAAGGCAATCCCTGGCGCACTTAAAATTTGCGACAGTAAAAAATTATTTTTTGCAAAATTTACTATAGAAAAGGCAATCCCTGGCGCAATTAAAATTTTGCGACAGTAGAAAATTATTTTTTGAATAATTTACTATAGAAAAGGCAATCCCTGGCGTAATTAAAATTTGCGATAGTAAGAAATTATTTTTTGAATAATTTACTATAGAAAAGGCAATCCCTGGGACATTTAAAATTTGCGACAGTAAAAAATTATTTTTTGAATAATTTACTATAGAAAAGGCAATCCCTGGCGTAATTAAAATTTGCGACAGTAAGAAATTATTTTTTGAATAATATACTATAGAAAAGGCAATCCCTGGCGCACTTAAAATTTGCGACAGTAAAAAATTATTTTGTGAGAAATTTACTATAGAAAAGGCAATCCCTGGGATATTTAAAATTTGCGACAGTAGAAAATTATTTTTTGAATAATTTACTATAGAAAAGGCAATCCCTGGCGTAATTAAAATTTGCGACAGTAGAAAATTATTTTTTGAATAATTTACTATAGAAAAGGCAATCCCTGGCGCAATTAAAATTTGCGACAGTATAAAATTATTTTTTGAATAATTTACTATAGAAAAGGCAATCCCTGGCGTAATTAAAATTTTCGACAGTAAAAAATTAATATTATGAAAAATTTACTGTAGAAAAGGCAATCCCTGGCGCAATTAAAATTTGCGACAGTAGAAAATTATTTTTTGAATAATTTACTGTAGAAAAGGCAATCCCTGGCGCAATTAAAATTTGCGACCGTACAAAATAATTTTTTGAATAATTTACTGTAGAAAAGGCAATCCCTGGCGCAATTAAAATTTGCGACAGTAGAAAATTATTTTTTGAAAAATTTACTGTAGAAAAGGCAATCCCTGGCGCAACTAAAATTTGCGACAGTAGAAAATTATTTTTTGAATAATTTACTATAGAAAAGGCAATCCCTGGCGTAATTAAAATTTGCGATAGTAAGAAATTATTTTTTGAATAATTTACTATAGAAAAGGCAATCCCTGGGATATTTAAAATTTGCGACAGTAAAAAATTATTTTTTGAATAATTTACTATAGAAAAGGCAATCCCTGGCGTAATTAAAATTTGCGACAGTAAGAAATTATTTTTTGAATAATTTACTATAGAAAAGGCAATACCTGGCGCACTTAAACTTTGCGACAGTAAAAAATTATTTTTTGAATAATTTACTATAGAAAAGGCAATCCCTGGCGTAATTAAAATTTGCGACAGTAAAAAATTATTTTTTGAATAATTTACTATAGAAAAGGCAATACCTGGCGCACTTAAAATTTGCGACAGTAAAAAATTATTTTTTGAATAATTTACTATAGAAAAGGCAATCCCTGGCGTAATTAAAATTTGCGACAGTATAAAATTATTTTTTGAATAATTTACTATACAAAAGGCAATCCCTGGCGTAATTAAAATTTTCGACAGTAAAAAATTAATATTTTGAAAAATTTACTGTAGAAAAGGCATTCCCTGGCGCAATTAAAATTTGCGACAGTAGAAAATTATTGTTTGAATAATTTACTGTAGAAAAGGCAATCCCTGGCGCAATTAAAATTTGCGACAGTAGAAAATTATTTTTTGAAAAATTTACTGTAGAAAAGGCAATCCCTGGCGCAATTAAAATTTGCGACAGTAGAAAATTATTTTTTGAATAATTTACTATAGAAAAGGCAATCCCTGGCGCACTTAAAATTTGCGACAGTAAAAAATTATTTTGTGAGAAATTTACTATAGAAAAGGCAATCCCTGGGATATTTAAAATTTGCGACAGTAGAAAATTATTTTTTGAATTATTTACTATAGAAAAGGCAATCCCTGGCGTAGTTAAAATTTGCGACAGTAGAAAATTATTTTTTGAATAATTTACTATAGAAAAGGCAATCCCTGGCGCAATTAAAATTTGCGACAGTAAAAAATTATTTTTTGCAAAATTTACTATAGAAAAGGCAATCCCTGGCGCACTTAAAATTTGCGACAGTAAAAAATTATTTTTTGAATAATTTACTATAGAAAAGGCAATCCCTGGCGCAATTAAAATTTGCGAAAGTAAAAAATTATTTTTTGCAAAATTTACTATAGAAAAGGCAATCCCTGGCGTAATTAAAATTTGCGACAGTATAAAATTATTTTTTGAATAATTTACTATAGAAAAGGGAATCCCTGGCGCACTTAAAATTTTCGAGAGTAAAAAATTGTTTTTTGAATAATTTACTATAGAAAAGGCAATCCCTGGCGCAATTAAAATTTGCGACAGTAGAAAATTATTTTTTGAATAATTTACTATAGAAAAGGCAATCCCTGGCGTAATTAAAATTTGCCACAGTAAAAAATTATTTTTTGAATAATTTACTATAGAAAAGGCAATCCCTGGCGCACTTAAAATTTTCGACAGTAAAAAATTATTTTTTGAATAATTTACTATAAAAAAGGCAATCGCTGGCGCAATTAAAATTTGCGACAGTAGAAAATTATTTTTTGAATAATTTACTATAGAAAAGGCAATCCCTGGCGCAATTAAAATTTGCGACAGTAAAAAATTATTTTTTGCAAAATTTACTATAGAAAAGGCAATCCCTGGCGCACTTAAAATTTGCGACAGTAAAAAATTATTTTTTGAATAATTTACTATAGAAAAGGCAATCCCTGGCGCAATTAAAATTTGCGACAGTAAAAAATTATTTTTTGAATAATTTACTATAGAAAAGGCAATCCCTGGCGTAATTAAAATTTGCGACAGTAAAAAATTATTTTTTGAATAATTTACTATAGAAAAGGCAATCCCTGGCGCATTTAAAATTTGCGACAGTAAAAAATTATTTTTTGAATAATTTACTATAGAAAAGGCAATCCCTGGCGTAATTAAAATTTGCGACAGTAAGAAATTATTTTTTGAATAATTTACTATAGAAAAGGCAATCCCTGGCGCACTTAAAATTTGCGACAGTAAAAAATTATTTTTTGAATAATTTACTATAGAAAAGGCAATCCCTGGCGTAATTAAAATTTGCGACAGTAAGAAATTATTTTTTGAATAATTTACTATAGAAAAGGCAATCCCTGGCGCACTTAAAATTTGCGACAGTAAAAAATTATTTCTTGCAAAATTTACTATAGAAAAGGCAATCCTGGCGCACTTAAAAATTTGCGACAGTAAAAAATTATTTTTTGAATAATTTACTATATAAAAGGCAATCCCTGGCGCAATTAAAATTTGCGAGAGTAAAAAATTATTTTTTGCAAAATTTACTATAGAAAAGGCAATCCCTGGCGTAATTAAAATTTGCGACAGTATAAAATTATTTTTTGAATAATTTACTATAGAAAAGGCAATCCCTGGCGCAGTTAAAATTTTCGACAGTAAAAAATTATTTTTTGAATAATTTACTATAGAAAAGGGCAATCCCGGGCGCAATTAAAATTTGCGACAGTAGAAAATTATTTTTTGAATAATTTACTATAGAAAAGGCAATCCCTGGCGTAATTAAAATTTGCGACAGTAAAAAATTATTTTTTGAATAATTTACTATAGAAAAGGCAATACCTGGCGCACTTAAAATTTGCGACAGTAAAAAATTATTTTTTGAATAATTTACTATAGAAAAGGCAATCCCTGGCGTAATTAAAATTTGCGACAGTATAAAATTATTTTTTGAATAATTTACTATAGAAAAGGCAATCCCTGGCGTAATTAAAATTTTCGACAGTAAAAAATTAATATTTTGAAAAATTTACTGTAGAAAAGGCAATCCCTGGCGCAATTAAAATTTGCGACAGTAGAAAATTATTTTTTTGAATAATTTACT